>JAJOZX010000758.1:512500-547500 GCA_023014485.1 Bathynomus jamesi | reverse complement strand
CCTGTATTATATATATAATATATATATATATTATATATATATATATACATATACATATATACATATATATATATATAGACATATATATATATATGTAAAAAGTGAACAATGAACAATTCCTATACCATCATTATATGGATTCATTGTCTTCATGCAGTACTTATGTTCGTATAGTTTTTATGTTCGAATGTCCATTTTTACATAAGAAACCAAAATCGCCTAAGCGAGTTTTGGATAGAATTTCGATTTATACTTCTTTATTCATTACTGTATTTCCCTAATTCATCTTTTCTAATAATGACTTATACACTATGACGTCATAAAATAACTTTATTCTCTTTACGTTTCCCATACCTTGTACACTAAGTCACGCGCTTGGTATATGGACATCTTCCGTATGCAATGTACGGTAAATTCTTTAATAATAATGTTGTGGTGTTATGTAGTATAAACATTATTATTCAACCATATTCATCCATACGTCACGTTTTCCCGTCGTTAATTTCCCTTGATCATTATCCTATATAAATTTTATTAAATATTCATTTTTTACTCGTGTCAATTTGTGAAGCGCGAAACTTTGGGCCTTCGTTCGAAAACGCAAAAATACGTTCTCGTATTATTTTTTTCTTTTTTTCTTTTTTTACTTTCAAGTGCGTTCACTCCTCGCAAGATATTCATAGATGCTTAGTAAGATCGAATTCCGCTCACTACGACAGATTCGAACGCCTCAAAGATAAAATATCTCCGTTCGCTCTGATTTCAAATTTATAACATGTTAAACATATTATAACATATTATGTATATAAATCTATATCATGTGTGCCATGTACTTTGTATTATATTTCTAACATCTTAATTGTCTATTAATATGAAACACTTTAAAAACAAAACAAAGTTATATTAACTGTTTAATTGTAATTAACTGTAATACTTTAATTTAATATAACGTAATGTACTTTAATGAAACTGTAATTAATAATAACTTGAAATGTACAGTACTTCAATGAAACTGTAATTAAATGTAATGATTTAATTTATAATGTAAGAATGTACTTTAATAGAACTGTAATGGATAATCATAAGCGAATGTGAAGTAATCCATAATTGTAATCGTAATTGTAATGAACCAAAATTAATACGTACTCAGTCGTGTACTTAATTTGTACTTATGTGTACTATTACGAAATGATATCGCCTTCATAAATGTAGACTCGGCGAAAAATACAAATTAGTTTTTATTTTTATTTTTTTTATTATTTTTAGTTGAAATTTTTCAAACCATCTGATCCTGTGTTGAAACTTAACCTTCAACTCTCGTCCCCCAACATTTAGGTTTATATTATACATGTATTTGTAAAAATTAGGCACTTCTTCAATTAAGTCACTTCCATAGAGCGCTTCATTATAGCACTTCATTAGGACTCCTTTGTTAGCAGCCTTGCTGCGAGGAGGGGGCAGAGGCCCCTTGCCTCCTTAACTTTTTTTAGATTCCGGCCTGAGCCATGGTCGAAAGAGGTCGGACCTCTACCCCTGTAAATTCAGAGCACTACCTGTACATTTTTAGAAGTAAATTACAGCCAGAGAAACTTTTATTTTTCCCTTCGAGCCGAGCTCTCTTCAGAAGAACTTAGTTAAGTCGATAAGTTATAAAAGAAAAGTCGATAATTTTAGTATCAGAGAAAATATCAGAGTATTATAGAAAGAGAAGAATTAAAAATTGGCGACCCTTTGCCCAAATTAAGAGACAACCCAAGCACCATAGAAGATATTGGCATAACAGTCTGGCGAGTCTGTAGCCAAGAGTTTAACAAGAGGCGACCGAAAAGAATTAGAATGTTATAGAAGAAATATCCGTTGCTTGCCTCCTAACTAGAACCCCCGTCGATCCGAACCACCCCAGGGCCATAGACGGAGGGGTTAACAACTGGCGACCCTGCCAGGATAAGAAAAAGATTTTTAGAAGATTTGTAGAAGATTTTAACAAGAATATTTTAAGAAGAATGATTTTAAGAAGAATATTTTTAAAAAGAATGATTTTAAGAAGAATGATTTTAAGAAGAATATTTTTAAGAAGAAGAATATTTTTAAGAAGAAGAATATTTTTAAGAAGAAGAATATTTTTAAGAAGAGGAATATTTATAAGAAGAAGAATATTTTTGAGAGGAATATTTTTAAGAAGAAGAATACTTTAAGAAGAAGAAGATTTTAACAAGAAGATTTTAAGAAGAGGCCACTCTTTGGCCAAGAATAGAAATTACCCTGCATCAGGATAAAACCATTTGACCGGCGTGTCACGACTTCTAGTTCGTAACATCCACCCTTGAACCGGTGTGTCACGACTCCAAGTTCTCCACGCCTAGTTTTCATCCAAGAAGAAGTAGCTAGCAAGACGTCTTCAGGACACGTCTCAGGATTTCCCCATAGAAAATTTTGTTAAGTACAGTTTGTTTTTTAAGTAATTTATAAACATTTGAAAAGTCAGTATTATAACAGTTAATATTTAGTATGGAGCCAGAATTTAACACAAAACAGTGAACACCAGACACCAGTGATACATTTTTTTATTGAAACAGTAATTTCAAGAGAGTTAATTTCAAAGAGAGTTAATTTCAAGAGAGTTAATTTCAAGAGAGTTAATTTCAAGAGAGTTAATTTCAAGAGAGTTAATTTCAAGAGAGTTAATTTCAAGAGAGTTAATTTCAAGAGAGTTAATTTCAGTTATTTTCACTGTTATATTCAGTATAGAATAATTTTATTTTATGTATCAAACACAATAGTATCGTACCTTCGTGTACATTCGATTGAAATGTTGTTTACATTTTATATTTTTGTTTGCAAATTTTTTCAAATTATTGAATTGAATTGACTTGCAAATTAAGAAAGAGAGAGTTTATAGAGAGTTTATAGATTTAGAGAGATACTTGAAGTCATTTTTGAAGTAATTTTTGAAGTCATTTTTTGAAGTCAGTTTTTGAAGTCAGAAGGTTGAACCAAGAGAGTCAACCAAAACAGAGGTTAATCGTCTCCACTTGAATAGAGATCAAGTGCAGTCATTTCCATTTTCAGTTAATTTGAAGTTAGACAGTTTAAGTTATAGAGATACTTGATTGCATTTCAAGTAAGTCGGTTGCACCAAGAGGGTCAACCAAAACAGAGGTTAATCGTCTCCACTTGAATAGAGATCAATTGCAGTTATTTCCATTTTCAGTTAATTTCAAGTTAGTTTCAGAATACTTGATAAGAGATCAAGTCAGAAGGTTGCGCCAAGACGGACAACCGCCCGAGAGATATATAGAAATACTTGATATAGTTCAAGTCGAAGTTATTTTTCAAGTCTGTTATTTTTCAAGTCGAAGTTATTTTTCAAGTCACAGTTTTCTTCCTAGTCAGTATTATTCCAAGTATTCCGAGTCCCAAGTCATTTTATTTCGAGCCCCAAGTGAGTTTTCAATGCAGTCAATTGAATTCAACTTTTTTTTGTAATTAAGAGAATTTAATTTAAGAAAAAATGTAAGTTAAGAATTTAATACAACCTATTTTTGTGTTGTAAAAGACAATTTAATTCAACCTGAATTGACCGAGTTGCGTCTTTAGTTAACCTTTCTTTGTTTGTTGTAAGAAGGAAATGGACCGATTGTCTTCTTTTCATGCCATTGTTGCGTATATAATTATATAGGTAAAATGACATTTTATTGTTTGTAACCAAAACAGTTTTTACAATTGTTTGTAACGATTTTGGTAATTATTGTAATGTATATGAGGAACATGCCGTCCCTCCGTTTGTTGAACTTTTTAAATTTTTGTTCTAAGTAGTGTGACAAGCAATCTTTTTTTAAAGAGCAAAGTGCTCACAAAAAGATGTAATTGTAAATTTCAGAATAAAATATCAAATAATTCAAATTCTATCAACATTTAACGAAAGAGTATGATTTTTCTACTTAACATGCAAAAATTATTAAACCTTTTTTTTATTATATAAAAATAATTTTTAATGTAAAATTTACCAGAAATTATTAAAAGAAAAGATTGTTCGAAATGCTTTCCTTCCATTTCAATAACTTTTTTTATTCTTGGCCGAAACTCATCTAAGGTTCGATTTACTTTTATTTTCAAGAATATTATAAAATTATATTAGCTCGTTGAAATGCATAATTGATTTATATTTTTAATTTGTATTCTAAATTTTTTTTTTAATTCAATTATCGTACCGATACTTCTGGTTAATGTTAATGGTTATACAGTTCATATATAGCTAGGAATGTTACTAGTCGAATTTAATTCCATCTTCAAAATTTAATTTTTAATACCGCTAGATTTACTTTTTCATTAATTGTAAGTTCCTCTAAGTTCGTTTTTTTTAATTACCTTATACGCGTAACTGATTAATTATGTAAAATCTAAATCCTAATTGATTTTATTACTTTTGACACATTCGAATTCATTTACTTTCCGTCCCTCCAGTCACTTTTGCATTAAAACTCATATGCATACACCATCATTAATACTACCTGTAATTTAGAATTTGTAATAATTGACCTTGAGCTTAAAGGATTTTATAATAATAATAATAATCTAATAATAATAAAAATAACTGATTTAAACTTAAAAGATTTTATAACCCTAAAACCCATCTTAAGTTATTATACATTATTTTTAAACTGTCATTCAAAAACCTTCCAAATCCTACACATTTGACCACAGGTCTATAACATCATCCATTACGTAATTCGATTTTTACCTACAATAGTCAATAAAATTAGTTTATCAATTGTACTATCATGGAAGCCTCGAAAATCCATGAACTTTAAAATTATGTTTTTCCCTTTTACCTATTCATTATGAATGTAATTTTCCCCACAGAAAAATAAAAAATTAAAAAAAAAATTTAAACAATATCATTCTTTCTCTAAGTTAATTGTTTGTCTAAAATTAAAGTTCTAATCTTTGAATTTTTTTTATATTTTGTAAGCAAGTGTCATTTTAAAGATTTGATTCTCTGCATTGTACTCAACTACCCGAACTCGTTCTGTAAAACTTGTATTGTAAAAAAGAATGTCGTCATCTAACTTGAATTACTTACGATGTTATTTTCTCAATTGGATTATATTGCATTAAGTATTATATTATTGTATTAATACCATTTTGGAGGGGGAAACACTGTAAAAAGTGAACAATGAACAATTCCTATACCATCATTATATGGATTCATTGTCTTCATGCAGTACTTATGTTCGTATAGTTTTTATGTTCGAATGTCCATTTTTACATAAGAAACCAAAATCGCCTAAGCGAGTTTTGCATAGAATTTCGATTTATACTTCTTTATTCATTACTGTATTTCCGTAATTCATCTTTTCTAATAATGACTTATACACTATGACGTCATAAATAACTTTATTCTCTTTACGTTTCCCATACCTTGTACACTAAGTCACGCGCTTGTATATGGACATCTTCCGTATGCAATGTACGGTAAATTCTTTAATAATAATGTTGTGGTGTTATGTAGTATAAACATTATTATTCAACCATATTCATCCATACGTCACGTTTTCCGTCGTTAATTTCCCTTGATCATTATCCTATATAAATTTTATTAAATATTCATTTTTTACTCGTGTCAATTTGTGAAGCGCGAAACTTTGGGCCTTCGTTCGAAAACGCAAAAATACGTTCTCGTATTATTTTTTTCTTTTTTCTTTTTTACTTTCAAGTGCGTTCACTCCTCGCAAGATATTCATAGATGCTTAGTAAGATCGAATTCCGCTCACTACGACAGATTCGAACGCCTCAAAGATAAAATATCTCCGTTCGCTCTGATTTCAAATTTATAACATGTTAAACATATTATAACATATTATGTATATAAATCTATATCATGTGTGCCATGTACTTTGTATTATATTTCTAACATCTTAATTGTCTATTAATATGAAACACTTTAAAAACAAAACAAAGTTATATTAACTGTTTAATTGTAATTAACTGTAATACTTTAATTTAATATAACGTAATGTATTTAATGAAACGTAATTAATAATAACTTGAAATGTACAGTACTTCAATGAAACTGTAATTAAATGTAATGATTTAATTTATAATGTAAGAATGTACTTTAATAGAACTGTAATGGATAATCATAAGCGAATGTGAAGTAATCCATAATTGTAATCGTAATTGTAATGAACCAAAATTAATACGTACTCAGTCGTGTACTTAATTTGTACTTATGTGTACTATTACGAAATGATATCGCCTTCATAAATGTAGACTCTGCGAAAAATACAAATTAGTTTTTATTTTTATTTTTTTTATTATTTTTAGTTGAAATTTTTCAAACCATCTGATCCTGTGTTGAAACTTAACCTTCAACTCTCGTCCCCCAACATTTAGGTTTATATTATACATGTATTTGTAAAAATTAGGCACTTCTTCAATTAAGTCACTTCCATAGAGCGCTTCATTATAGCACTTCATTAGGACTCCTTTGTTAGCAGCCTTGCTGCGAGGAGGGGGCAGAGGCCCCTTGCCTCCTTAACTTTTTTTTAGATTCCGGCCTGAGCCATGGTCGAAAGAGGTCGGACCTCTACCCCTGTAAATTCAGAGCACTACCTGTACATTTTTTAGAAGTAAATTACAGCCAGAGAAACTTTTTATTTTCCCTTCGAGCCGAGCTCTCTTCAGAAGAACTTAGTTAAGTCGATAAGTTATAAAAGAAAAGTCGATAATTTTAGTATCAGAGAAAATATCAGAGTATTATAGAAAGAGAAGAATTAAAAATTGGCGACCCTTGCCAAATTAAGAGACAACCCAAGCACCATAGAAGATATTGGCATAACAGTCTGGCGAGTCTGTAGCCAAGAGTTTAACAAGAGGCGACCGAAAAGAATTAGAATGTTATAGAAGAAATATCCGTTGCTGCCTCCTAACTAGAACCCCCGTCGATCCGAACCACCCCAGGGCCATAGACGGAGGGTTAACAACTGGCGACCCTGCCAGGATAAGAAAAAGATTTTTAGAAGATTTGTAGAAGATTTTAACAAGAATATTTTAAGAAGAATGATTTTAAGAAGAATATTTTTAAAAAGAATGATTTTAAGAAGAATGATTTTAAGAAGAATATTTTTAAGAAGAAGAATATTTTTAAGAAGAAGAATATTTTTAAGAAGAAGAATATTTTTAAGAAGAGGAATATTATAAGAAGAAGAATATTTTTGAGAGGAATATTTTTAAGAAGAAGAATACTTTAAGAAGAAGAAGATTTTAACAAGAAGATTTTAAGAAGAGGCCACTCTTTGGCCAAGAATAGAAATTACCCTGCATCAGGATAAAACCATTTGACCGGCGTGTCACGACTTCTAGTTCGTAACATCCACCCTTGAACCGGTGTGTGTCACGACTCCAAGTTCTCCACGCCTAGTTTTCATCCAAGAAGAAGTAGCTAGCAAGACGTCTTCAGGACACGTCTCAGGATTTCCCCATAGAAAATTTTGTTAAGTACAGTTGTTTTTTAAGTAATTATAAACATTTGAAAAGTCAGTATATAACAGTTAATATTTAGTATGGAGCCAGAATTTAACACAAAACAGTTTACACCAGACACCAGTGATACATTTGTTTTTATTGAAACAGTAATTTCAAGAGAGTTAATTTCAAAGAGAGTTAATTTCAAGAGAGTTAATTTCAAGAGAGTTAATTTCAAGAGAGTTAATTTCAAGAGAGTTAATTTCAAGAGAGTTAATTTCAAGAGAGTTAATTTCAAGAGAGTTAATTTCAGTTATTTTCACTGTTATATTCAGTATAGAATAATTTTATTTTATGTATCAAACACAATAGTATCGTACCTTCGTGTACATTCGATTGAAATGTTGTTTACATTTTATATTTTTGTTTGCAAATTTTTTTCAAATTATTGAATTGAATTGACTTGCAAATTAAGAAAGAGAGAGTTTATAGAGAGTTTATAGATTTAGAGAGATACTTGAAGTCATTTTTGAAGTAATTTTTGAAGTCATTTTTGAAGTCAGTTTTTGAAGTCAGAAGGTTGAACCAAGAGAGTCAACCAAAACAGAGGTTAATCGTCTCCACTTGAATAGAGATCAAGTGCAGTCATTTTCCATTTTCAGTTAATTTGAAGTTAGACAGTTTAAGTTATAGAGATACTTGATTGCATTTCAAGTAAGTCGGTTGCACCAAGAGGGTCAACCAAAACAGAGGTTAATCGTCTCCACTTGAATAGAGATCAATTGCAGTTTTTCCATTTCAGTTAATTTCAAGTTAGTTTCAGAATACTTGATAAGAGGTCAAGTCAGCAGGTTGCGCCAAGACGGACAACCGCCCGAGAGATATATAGAAATACTTGATATAGTTCAAGTCGAAGTTATTTTTCAAGTCTGTTATTTTTCAAGTCGAAGTTATTTTTCAAGTCACAGTTTTCTTCCTAGTCAGTATTATTCCAAGTATTCCGAGTCCCAAGTCATTTTTATTTCGAGCCCCAAGTGAGTTTTCAATGCAGTCAATTGAATTCAACTTTTTCTTTGTAATTTAAGAGAATTTAATTTAAGAAAAATGTAAGTTAAGAATTTAATACAACCTATTTTTGTGTTGTAAAAGACAATTTAATTCAACCTGAATTGACCGAGTTGCGTCTTTAGTTAACCTTTCTTTGTTTTGTTGTAAGAAGGAAATGGACCGATTTGTCTTCTTTTTCATGCCATTGTTGCGTATATAATTATATAGGTAAAATGACATTTTATTGTTTGTAACCAAAACAGTTTTTACAATTGTTTGTAACGATTTTGGTAATTATTGTAATGTATATGAGGAACATGCCGTCCCTCCGTTTGTTGAACTTTTTAAATTTTTGTTCTAAGTAGTGTGACAAGCAATCTTTTTTTAAAGAGCAAAGTGCTCACAAAAAGATGTAATTGTAAATTTCAGAATAAAATATCAAATAATTCAAATTCTATCAACATTTAACGAAAGAGTATGATTTTTCTACTTAACATGCAAAAATTATTAAACCTTTTTTTTATTATATAAAAATAATTTTTAATGTAAAATTTACCAGAAATTATTAAAAGAAAAGATTGTTCGAAATGCTTTCCTTCCATTTCAATAACTTTTTTTATTCTTGGCCGAAACTCATCTAAGGTTCGATTTACTTTTATTTTCAAGAATATTATAAAATTATATTTAGCTCGTTGAAATGCATAATTGATTTATATTTTTAATTTGTATTCTAAATTTTTTTTTTTAATTCAATTATCGTACCGATACTTCTGGTTAATGTTAATGGTTATACAGTTCATATATAGCTAGGAATGTTACTAGTCGAATTTAATTCCATCTTCAAAATTTAATTTTTAATACCGCTAGATTTACTTTTTCATTAATTGTAAGTTCCTCTAAGTTCGTTTTTTTTAATTACCTTATACGCGTAACTGATTAATTATGTAAAATCTAAATCCTAATTGAATTTTATTACTTTTGACACATTCGAATTCATTTACTTTCCGTCCCTCCAGTCACTTTTGCATTAAAACTCATATGCATACACCATCATTAATACTACCTGTAATTTAGAATTTTATAATAATTGACCTTGAGCTTAAAGGATTTTATAATAATAATAATAATCTTAATAATAATAAAAATAACTGATTTAAACTTAAAAGATTTTATAACCCTAAACCCATCTTAAGTTATTATACATTATTTTTAAACTGTCAATTCAAAAACCTTCCAAATCCCTACACATTTGACCACAGGTCTATACATCATCCATTACGTAATTCGATTTTTTACCTACAATAGTCAATAAAATTAGTTTATCAATTGTACTATCATGGAAGCCTCGAAAAATCCATGAACTTTAAAATTTATGTTTTTCCCTTTTACCTATTCATTATGAATGTAATTTTCCCCACAGAAAAATAAAAAATTAAAAAAAAAAATTTAACAATATCATTCTTTCTCTAAGTTAATTGTTTGTCTAAAATTAAAGTTCTAATCTTTGAATTTTTTTTATATTTTGTAAGCAAGTGTCATTTTAAAGATTTGATTCTCTGCATTGTACTCAACTACCCGAACTCGTTCTGTATAAAACTTGTATTGTAAAAAAGAATGTCGTCATCTAACTTGAATTACTTACGATGTTATTTTCTCAATTGGATTATATTGCATTAATTGTATTATATTATTGTATTAATACCATTTTGGAGGGGGAAACACTGTAAAAAGTGAACAATGAACAATTCCTATACCATCATTATATGGATTCATTGTCTTCATGCAGTACTTATGTTCGTATAGTTTTTATGTTCGAATGTCCATTTTTACATAAGAAACCAAAATCGCCTAAGCGAGTTTTGCATAGAATTTCGATTTATACTTCTTTATTCATTACTGTATTTCCGTAATTCATCTTTTCTAATAATGACTTATACACTATGACGTCATAAAATAACTTTATTCTCTTTACGTTTCCCATACCTTGTACACTAAGTCACGCGCTTTGTATATGGACATCTTCCGTATGCAATGTACGGTAAATTCTTTAATAATAATGTTGTGGTGTTATGTAGTATAAACATTATTATTCAACCATATTCATCCATACGTCACGTTTTCCCGTCGTTAATTTCCCTTGATCATTATCCTATATAAATTTTATTAAATATTCATTTTTTACTCGTGTCAATTTGTGAAGCGCGAAACTTTGGGCCTTCGTTCGAAAACGCAAAAATACGTTCTCGTATTATTTTTTTCTTTTTTCTTTTTTTACTTTCAAGTGCGTTCACTCCTCGCAAGATATTCATAGATGCTTAGTAAGATCGAATTCCGCTCACTACGACAGATTCGAACGCCTCAAAGATAAAATATCTCCGTTCGCTCTGATTTCAAATTTATAACATGTTAAACATATTATAACATATTATGTATATAAATCTATATCATGTGTGCCATGTACTTTGTATTATATTTCTAACATCTTAATTGTCTATTAATATGAAACACTTTAAAAACAAAACAAAGTTATATTAACTGTTTAATTGTAATTAACTGTAATACTTTAATTTAATATAACGTAATGTACTTAATGAAACTGTAATTAATAATAACTTGAAATGTACAGTACTTCAATGAAACTGTAATTAAATGTAATGATTTAATTTATAATGTAAGAATGTACTTTAATAGAACTGTAATGGATAATCATAAGCGAATGTGAAGTAATCCATAATTGTAATCGTAATTGTAATGAACCAAAATTAATACGTACTCAGTCGTGTACTTAATTTGTACTTATGTGTACTATTACGAAATGATATCGCCTTCATAAATGTAGACTCGGCGAAAAATACAAATTAGTTTTTATTTTTATTTTTTTTATTATTTTTAGTTGAAATTTTTCAAACCATCTGATCCTGTGTTGAAACTTAACCTTCAACTCTCGTCCCCCAACATTTAGGTTTATATTATACATGTATTTGTAAAAATTAGGCACTTCTTCAATTAAGTCACTTCCATAGAGCGCTTCATTATAGCACTTCATTAGGACTCCTTTGTTAGCAGCCTTGCTGCGAGGAGGGGGCAGAGGCCCCTTGCCTCCTTAACTTTTTTTTAGATTCCGGCCTGAGCCATGGTCGAAAGAGGTCGGACCTCTACCCCTGTAAATTCAGAGCACTACCTGTACATTTTTTAGAAGTAAATTACAGCCAGAGAAACTTTTTATTTTTCCCTTCGAGCCGAGCTCTCTTCAGAAGAACTTAGTTAAGTCGATAAGTTATAAAAGAAAAGTCGATAATTTTAGTATCAGAGAAAATATCAGAGTATTATAGAAAGAGAAGAATTAAAAATTGGCGACCCTTTGCCCAAATTAAGAGACAACCCAAGCACCATAGAAGATATTGGCATAACAGTCTGGCGAGTCTGTAGCCAAGAGTTTAACAAGAGGCGACCGAAAAGAATTAGAATGTTATAGAAGAAATATCCGTTGCTTGCCTCCTAACTAGAACCCCCGTCGATCCGAACCACCCCAGGGCCATAGACGGAGGGGTTAACAACTGGCGACCCTGCCAGGATAAGAAAAAGATTTTTAGAAGATTTGTAGAAGATTTTAACAAGAATATTTTAAGAAGAATGATTTTAAGAAGAATATTTTTAAAAAGAATGATTTAAGAAGAATGATTTTAAGAAGAATATTTTTAAGAAGAAGAATATTTTTAAGAAGAAGAATATTTTTAAGAAGAAGAATATTTTTAAGAAGAGGAATATTTATAAGAAGAAGAATATTTTTGAGAGGAATATTTTAAGAAGAAGAATACTTTAAGAAGAAGAAGATTTTAACAAGAAGATTTTAAGAAGAGGCCACTCTTTGGCCAAGAATAGAAATTACCCTGCATCAGGATAAAACCATTTGACCGGCGTGTCACGACTTCTAGTTCGTAACATCCACCCTTGAACCGGTGTGTCACGACTCCAAGTTCTCCACGCCTAGTTTTCATCCAAGAAGAAGTAGCTAGCAAGACGTCTTCAGGACACGTCTCAGGATTTCCCCATAGAAAATTTTGTTAAGTACAGTTTGTTTTTTAAGTAATTTATAAACATTTGAAAAGTCAGTATTATAACAGTTAATATTTAGTATGGAGCCAGAATTTAACACAAAACAGTGAACACCAGACACCAGTGATACATTTTTTTTATTGAAACAGTAATTTCAAGAGAGTTAATTTCAAAGAGAGTTAATTTCAAGAGAGTTAATTTCAAGAGAGTTAATTTCAAGAGAGTTAATTTCAAGAGAGTTAATTTCAAGAGAGTTAATTTCAAGAGAGTTAATTTCAAGAGAGTTAATTTCAGTTATTTTCACTGTTATATTCAGTATAGAATAATTTTATTTTATGTATCAAACACAATAGTATCGTACCTTCGTGTACATTCGATTGAAATGTTGTTTACATTTTATATTTTTGTTTGCAAATTTTTTTCAAATTATTGAATTGAATTGACTTGCAAATTAAGAAAGAGAGAGTTTATAGAGAGTTTATAGATTTAGAGAGATACTTGAAGTCATTTTTTGAAGTAATTTTTGAAGTCATTTTTTGAAGTCAGTTTTTGAAGTCAGAAGGTTGAACCAAGAGAGTCAACCAAAACAGAGGTTAATCGTCTCCACTTGAATAGAGATCAAGTGCAGTCATTTTCCATTTTCAGTTAATTTGAAGTTAGACAGTTTAAGTTATAGAGATACTTGATTGCATTTCAAGTAAGTCGGTTGCACCAAGAGGGTCAACCAAAACAGAGGTTAATCGTCTCCACTTGAATAGAGATCAATTGCAGTTATTTTCCATTTTCAGTTAATTTCAAGTTAGTTTCAGAATACTTGATAAGAGGTCAAGTCAGAAGGTTGCGCCAAGACGGACAACCGCCCGAGAGATATATAGAAATACTTGATATAGTTCAAGTCGAAGTTATTTTTCAAGTCTGTTATTTTTCAAGTCGAAGTTATTTTTCAAGTCACAGTTTTCTTCCTAGTCAGTATTATTCCAAGTATTCCGAGTCCCAAGTCATTTTTATTTCGAGCCCCAAGTGAGTTTTCAATGCAGTCAATTGAATTCAACTTTTTCTTTGTAATTTAAGAGAATTTAATTTAAGAAAAATGTAAGTTAAGAATTTAATACAACCTATTTTTGTGTTGTAAAAGACAATTTAATTCAACCTGAATTGACCGAGTTGCGTCTTTAGTTAACCTTTCTTTGTTTTGTTGTAAGAAGGAAATGGACCGATTTGTCTTTTTTCATGCCATTGTTGCGTATTAATTATATAGGTAAAATGACATTTTATTGTTTGTAACCAAAACAGTTTTTACAATTGTTTGTAACGATTTTGGTAATTATTGTAATGTATATGAGGAACATGCCGTCCCTCCGTTTGTTGAACTTTTTTAATTTTTGTTCTAAGTAGTGTGACAAGCAATCTTTTTTAAAGAGCAAAGTGCTCACAAAAAGATGTAATTGTAAATTTCAGAATAAAATATCAAATAATTCAAATTCTATCAACATTTAACGAAAGAGTATGATTTTTCTACTTAACATGCAAAAATTATTAAACCTTTTTTTTATTATATAAAAATAATTTTTAATGTAAAATTTACCAGAAATTATTAAAAGAAAAGATTGTTCGAAATGCTTTCCTTCCATTTCAATAACTTTTTTTATTCTTGGCCGAAACTCATCTAAGGTTCGATTTACTTTTATTTTCAAGAATATTATAAAATTATATTTAGCTCGTTGAAATGCATAATTGATTTATATTTTTAATTTGTATTCTAAATTTTTTTTTTTTAATTCAATTATCGTACCGATACTTCTGGTTAATGTTAATGGTTATACAGTTCATATATAGCTAGGAATGTTACTAGTCGAATTTAATTCCATCTTCAAAATTTAATTTTTAATACCGCTAGATTTACTTTTTCATTAATTGTAAGTTCCTCTAAGTTCGTTTTTTTTAATTACCTTATACGCGTAACTGATTAATTATGTAAAATCTAAATCCTAATTGAATTTTATTACTTTTGACACATTCGAATTCATTTACTTTCCGTCCCTCCAGTCACTTTTGCATTAAAACTCATATGCATACACCATCATTAATACTACCTGTAATTTAGAATTTTGTAATAATTGACCTTGAGCTTAAAGGATTTTATAATAATAATAATAATCTTAATAATAAAAAATAACTGATTTAAACTTAAAAGATTTATAAACCCTAAACCCATCTTAAGTTATTATACATTATTTTTAAACTTTGTTAATTCAAAAACCTTCCAAATCCCTACACATTTGACCACAGGTCTATACATCATCCACTACGTAATTCGATTTGTACCTACAATAGTCAATAAAATTAGTTTATCAATTGTACTATCATGGAAGCCTCGAAAAATCCATGAACTTTAAAATTTATGTTTTTCCCTTTTACCTATTCATTATGAATGTAATTTTCCCCACAGAAAAATAAAAAATTAAAAAAAAAAATTTAACAATATCATTCTTTCTCTAAGTTAATTGTTTGTCTAAAATTAAAGTTCTAATCTTTGAATTTTTTTATATTTTGTAAGCAAGTGTCATTTTAAAGATTTGATTCTCTGCATTGTACTCAACTACCCGAACTCGTTCTGTATAAAACTTGTATTGTAAAAAAGAATGTCGTCATCTAACTTGAATTACTTACGATGTTATTTTCTCAATTGGATTATATTGCATTAATTGTATTATATTATTGTATTAATACCATTTTGGAGGGGGAAACACTGTAAAAAGTGAACAATGAACAATTCCTATACCATCATTATATGGATTCATTGTCTTCATGCAGTACTTATGTTCGTATAGTTTTTATGTTCGAATGTCCATTTTTACATAAGAAACCAAAATCGCCTAAGCGAGTTTTGCATAGAATTTCGATTTATACTTCTTTATTCATTACTGTATTTCCGTAATTCATCTTTTCTAATAATGACTTATACACTATGACGTCATAAAATAACTTTATTCTCTTTACGTTTCCCATACCTTGTACACTAAGTCACGCGCTTTGTATATGGACATCTTCCGTATGCAATGTACGGTAAATTCTTTAATAATAATGTTGTGGTGTTATGTAGTATAAACATTATTATTCAACCATATTCATCCATACGTCACGTTTTCCCGTCGTTAATTTCCCTTGATCATTATCCTATATAAATTTTATTAAATATTCATTTTTTGCTCGTGTCAATTTGTGAAGCGCGAAACTTTGGGCCTTCGTTCGAAAACGCAAAAATACGTTCTCGTATTATTTTTCTTTTTTTCTTTTTTTACTTTCAAGTGCGTTCACTCCTCGCAAGATATTCATAGATGCTTAGTAAGATCGAATTCCGCTCACTACGACAGATTCGAACGCCTCAAAGATAAAATATCTCCGTTCGCTCTGATTTCAAATTTATAACATGTTAAACATATTATAACATATTATGTATATAAATCTATATCATGTGTGCCATGTACTTTGTATTATATTTCTAACATCTTAATTGTCTATTAATATGAAACACTGTAAAAACAAAACAAAGTTATAGTAACTGTTTAATTATCATTAACTGTAATACTTTAATTTAATATAACGTAATGTACTTTAATGAAACTGTAATTAATAATAACTTGTAATGTACTTCAATGAAACTATAATTAAATGTAATGATTTAATTTATAATGTAAGAATGTACTTTAATAGAACTATAATGGACAATCATAAGCGAATGTGAAGTAATCCATAATTGTAATCGTAATTGTAATGAACCAAAATTAATACGTACTCAGTCGTGTACTTAATTTGTACTTATGTGTACTATTACGAAATGATATCGCCTTCATAAATGTAGACTCGGCGAAAAATACAAATTAGTTTTTATTTTTATTTTTTTTATTATTTTTAGTTGAAATTTTTCAAACCATCTGATCATGTGTTTAAAAGGGGGGAAACTTAACCTTCAACTCTCGTCCCCCAACATTTAGGTTTATATTATACATGTATTTGTAAAAATTAGGCACTTCTTCAATTAAGTCACTTCATTAGAGCGCTTCATTATAGCACTTCATTAGGACTCCTTTGTTAGCAGCCTTGCTGTGAGGAGGGGGCAGAGGCCCCTTGCCTCCTTAACTTTTTTTTAGATTCCGGCCTGAGCCATGGTCGAAAGAGGTCGGACCTCTACCCCTGTAAATTCAGAGCACTACCTGTACATTTTTTAGAAGTAAATTACAGCCAGAGAAACTTTTTATTTTTCCCTTCGAGCCGTGCTCTCTTCAGAAGAACTTAGTTAAGTCGATAAGTTATAAAAGAAAAGTCGATAATTTTAGTATCAGAGAAAATATCAGAGTATTATAGAAAGAGAAGAATTAAAAATTGGCGACCCTTTGCCCAAATTAAGAGACAACCCAAGCACCATAGAAGATATTGGCATAACAGTCTGGCGAGTCTGTAGCCAAGAGTTTAACAAGAGGCGACCGAAAAGAATTAGAATGTTATAGAAGCAATATCCGTTGCTTGCCTCCTAACTAGAACCGCCGTCGATCCGAACCACCCCAGGGCCATAGACGGAGGGGTTAACAACTGGCGACCCTGCCAGGATAAGAAAAAGATTTTTAGAAGAAGATTTGTAGAAGATTTTAACAAGAATATTTTAAGAAGAATGATTTTAAGAAGAATATTTTTAAAAAGAATGATTTTAAGAATGATTTTAAGAAGAATATTTTTAAGAAGAATAATATTTTTAAGAAGAAGAATATTTTTAAGAAGAAGAATATTTTTAAGAAGAGGAATATTTTTAAGAAGAAGAATATTTTTAAGAAGAATATTTTTAAGAAGAAGAATACTTTAAGAAGAAGAAGATTTTAACAAGAAGATTTTAAGAAGAGGCCACTCTTTGGCCAAGTATAGAAATTACCCTGCATCAGGATAAAACCATTTGACCGGCGTGTCACGACTTCTAGTTCGTAACATCCACCCTTGAACCGGTGTTTCACGACTCCAAGTTCTCCACGCCTAGTTTTCATCCAAGAAGAAGTAGCCAGCAAGACGTCTTCAGGACACGTCTCAAGGATTTCCCCATAGAAAATTTTGTTAAGTACAGTTTGTTTTTTTAAGTAATTTATAAACATTTGAAAAGTCAGTATTATAACAGTTAATATTTAGTATGGAGCCAGAATTTAACACAAAACACAGTGAACACCAGACACCAGTGATACATTTGTTTTTATTGAAACAGTAATTTCAAGAGAGTTAATTTCAAAGAGAGTTAATTTCAAGAGAGTTAATTTCAAGAGAGTTAATTTCAAGAGAGTTAATTTCAAGAGAGTTAATTTCAAGAGAGTTAATTTCAAGAGAGTTAATTTCAAGAGAGTTAATTTCAAGAGAGTTAATTTCAAGAGAGTTAATTTCAAGAGAGTTAATTTCAAGAGAGTTAATTTCAAGAGAGTTAATTTCAAGAGAGTTAATTTCAGAGTTATTTTCACTGTTATATTCAGTATAGAATAATTTTATTTTATGTATCAAACATAATAGTATCGTACCTTCGTGTACATTCGATTGAAATGTTGTTTACATTTTATATTTTTGTTTGCAAATTTTTTTCAAATTATTGAATTGAATTGACTTGCAAATTAAGAAAGAGAGAGTTTATAGAGAGTTTATAGATTTAGAGAGATACTTGAAGTCATTTTTTGAAGTAATTTTTGAAGTCATTTTTTGAAGTCAGTTTTTGAAGTCAGAAGGTTGCACCAAGAGGGTCAACCAAAACAGAGGTTAATCGTCTCCACTTGAATAGAGATCAAGTGCAGTCATTTTCCATTTTCAGTTAATTTCAAGTTAGAGTTTAAGTTATAGAGATACTTGATTGCATTTCAAGTAAGTCGGTTGCACCAAGAGGGTCAACCAAAACAGAGGTTAATCGTCTCCACTTGAATAGAGATCAAGTGCAGTTATTTTCCATTTTCAGTTAATTTCAAGTTAGTTTCAGAATACTTGATAAGAGGTCAAGTCAGAAGGTTGCGCCAAGACGGACAACCGCCCCAGAGATTTATAGAAATACTTGATATAGTTCAAGTCGAAGTTATTTTTCAAGTCGAAGTTATTTTTCAAGTCGAAGTTATTTTTCAAGTCGAAGTTATTTTTCAAGTCGAAGTTATTTTTCAAGTCGAAGTTATTTTTCCAAGTCGAATTTATTTTTCCAAGTCGAATTTATTTTTCCAAGTCGAAGTTATTTTTCCAAGTCGAAGTTATTTTTCCAAGTCGAAGTTATTTTTCCAAGTCGAAGTTATTTTTCCAAGTCGAAGTTATTTTTCCAAGTCGAAGTTATTTTTCCAAGTCGAAGTTATTTTTCCAAGTCGAAGTTATTTTTCCAAGTCGAAGTTATTTTTCCAAGTCGAAGTTATTTTTCCAAGTCGATGTTATTTTTCCAAGTCGATGTTATTTTTCCAAGTCGATGTTATTTTTCCAAGTCGATGTTATTTTTCCAAGTCGATGTTATTTTTCCAAGTCGATGTTATTTTTCCAAGTCGATGTTATTTTTCCAAGTCGATGTTATTTTTCCAAGTATTCCGAGTCCCAAGTATTCCGAGTCCCAAGTCAGTTTTCAATGCAGTCAATTGAATTCAACTTTTTCTTTGTAATTTAAGAGAATTTAATTTAAGAAAAATGTAAGTTAAGAATTTAATTCAACCTTTTTTTGTGTTGTAAAAGAGAATTTAATTCAACCTGAATTGACCGGGTTGCGTCTTTAGTTAACCTTTCTTTGTTTTGTTGTAAGAAGGAAATGGACCGATTTGTCTTTTCTTTCTCATGCCATTGTTGCGTATATAAATATATAGGTAAAATGACATTTTATTGTTTGTAACCAAAACAGTTTTTACACTTCTTTGTAACGATTTTGGTAATTATTGTAATGTGTATGAGGAACATGCCGTCCCTCCGTTTGTTGAACTTTTTTAATTTTTGTTCTAAGTAGTGTGACAAGCAATCTTTTTTAAAGAGCAAAGTGCTCACAAAAAGATGTAATTGTCAATTTCAGACTAAAATATCAAATAATTCAAATTCTATCAACATTTAACGAAAGAGTATGATTTTTCTACTTAACATGCAAAAATTATTAAACCTTTTTTTTATTTTTTTTTATTATATAAAAATAATTTTTAATGTAAAATTTACCAGAAATTATTAAAAGAAAAGATTGTTCGAAATGCTTTCCTTCCATTTCAATAATTTTTTTATTCTTGGCCGAAACTCATCTAAGGTTCGATTTACTTTTATTTTCAAGAATATTATAAAATTATATTTAGCTCGTTGAAATGCATAATTGATTTATATTTTTAATTTGTATTCTAAATTTTTTTTTTTTAATTCAATTATCATACCGATACTTCTGGTTAATGTTAATTGTTATATAGTTCATATATAGCTAGGAATGTTACTAGTCGAATTTAATTCCATCTTCAAAATTTAATTTTTAATACCGCTAGATTTACTTTTTCATTAATTGTAAGTTCCTCTAAGTTCGTTTTCTTAATTACCTTATACGCGTAACTGATTAATTATGTAAAATCTAAATCCTAATTGAATTTTATTACTTTTGACACATTCGAATTCATTTACTTTCCGTCCCTCCAGTCACTTTTGCATTAAAACTCATATGCATACACCATCATTAATACTACCTGTAATTTAGAATTTTATAATAATTGACCTTGAGCTTAAAGGATTTTATAATAATAATAATAATGATAATAATAATAACAATAAGTGACTTAAACTTAAAAGATTTTATAACTCTAAGCCCATCTTAAATTATTATACATTATTTTTAAACTTTATTAATTCAAAAACCTTCCAAATCCCTACACATTTGACCACAGGTCTATACATCATCCATTACGTAATTCGATTTTTTACCTACAATAGTCAATAAAATTAGTTTATCAATTGTACTATCATGGAAGGCTCGAAAAATCCATGAACTTTAAAATTTATGTTCTTCCCTTTTACCTATTCATTATGAATGTAATTTTCCCCACAGAAAAATAAAAAATTTAAAAACAAAATTTAACAATATCATTCTTTCTCTAACTTAATTGTTTGTCTAAAATTAAAGTTCTAATCTTTGAATTTTTTAATATTTTGTAAGCAAGTGTCATTTTAAAGATTTGATACTCTGCATTGTACTCAACTACCCGAACTCGTTCTGTATATATCTTGTATTGTAAAAAAGAATGTCGTCATCTAACTTGAATTACTTACGATGTTATTTTCTCAATTGTACTATATTGTATTAATTGTATTATATTATTGTATTAATACCATTTTGGAGGGGGAAACACTGTAAAAAGTGAACAATGAACAATTCCTATACCATCATTATATGGATTCATTGTCTTCATGCAGTACTTATGTTCGTATAGTTTTTATGTTCAAATGTCCATTTTTTACATAAGAAACCAAAATCGCTTAAGCGAGTTTTGGATAGAATTTCGATTTATACTTCTTTATTCATTACTGTATTTCCCTAATTCAGCTTTTCTAATAATGACTTATACACTATGACGTCATAAAATAACTTTATTCTCTTTACGTTTCCCATACCTTGTACACTAAGTCACGCGCTTGGTATATGAACATCTTCCGTATGCAACGTATGGTAAATTCTTTAATAATAATGTTGTGGTGTTATGTAGTATAAACATTATTATTCAACCATATTCATCCATACGTTACGTTTTCCCGTCATTAATTTCCCTTGATCATTATCCTATACAAATTTTATTAAATATTCATTTTTTTACTCGTGTCAATTTGTGAAGCGCGAAACTTTGGGCCTTCGTTCGAAAACGCAAAAATACGTTCTCGTATTATTTTTTTCATTTTTTATTGTTTTACTTTCAAGTGCGTTCACCCCTCGCAAGATATTCATAGATGCTTAGTAAGATCGAATTCCGCTCACTACGACAGATTCGAACGCCTCAAAGATAAAATATCTCCGTTCGCTCTGATTTCAAATTTATAACATGTTAAACATATTATAACATATTATGTATATAAATCTATATCATGTGTGCCATGTACTTTGTATTATATTTCTAACATCTTAATTGTCTATTAATATGAAACACTGTAAAAACAAAACAAAGTTATAGCAACTGTTTAATTGTAATTAACTAATACTTTAATTTAATATAACGTAATATACTTTAATGAAACTGTAATTAATAATAACTTGTAATGTACTTCAATGAAACTATAATTAAATGTAATGATTTAATTTATAATGTAAGAATGTACTTTAATAGAACTGTAATGGACAATCATAAGCGAATGTGAAGTAATCCATAATTGTAATCGTAATTGTAATGAACCAAAATTAATACGTACTCAGTCGTGTACTTAATTTGTACTTATGTGTACTATTACGAAATGATATCGCCTTCATAAATGTAGACTCGGCGAAAAATACAAATTAGTTTTCATTTTTATTTTTTTAAATTTTTATTTGCAATCTTTCAAACATCTGATCATGTGTTTAAAAGGGGGAAACTTAACCTTCGACTGTCTTCCCCCAAACATTTAGGTTTATATTATACATGTATTTGTAAAATTACGGCACTTGATTAAGTCACTTAATTAGAGCACTTCATTACGAGCCTCCCTTGTTAGCAGCCTCGCTGCGGTGAGGGGGCAGAGGCCACTTGCCTTCTTAATATTTTTAGATTCCGGCCTGAGCCATGGTCGAAATAGGTCGAACCTCTACCCCTGTAAATTCAGAGCACTACCTGTACATTTTGTGAAGTAAACTACAAAAAGAGAAAGTTTTTATCTTTTCCTTCGAGCCTTGTTCTCTTCAGGAACTTAGTAAGTTAAGTCAATAAGTTATAAAAGAAAAATCGATAATTTTAGTATCAGAGAAAGTATCAGAGAAAGTATCAGGGTATTATAGAAAGAGAAGAATTAAAAATTGGCGACCCTTTGCCCAAATTAAGAGACAACCCAAGCACCATAGAAGATATTGGCATAACAGTCTGGCGAGTCTGTAGCCAAGAGTTTAACAAGAGGCGACCGAAAAGAATTAGAATGTTATAGAAGAAATATCCGTTGCTTGCCTCAAACAAGAACGCCTCGTCGATACGAAGCACCCCAGAGGGACATAGAAGAAGGAGGATAACAAACTGGCGACCCTGCCCGAGGATAAGAAAAAGATTTTAAGAAACAGATTTTAAGAAGATTTTATGAAGAAGATTTTAACAAGAAGATTTTAAGAAGAAGATTTTAACGAGAAGATTTTAACGAGAAGATTTTAACGAGAAGATTTTAACAAGAAGATTTTAACAAGAGGCCACTCTTTGGCCAAGATAGAAATTACCCTGCATCAGGATAAAAGCAGTTGACCGGCGTGTCACGACTTCTTGTTCGTAACATCCACCCTTGAACCGGTGTGTCACGACTCCAAGTTCTCCACGCCTAGTTTTCATCCAAGAAGAAGTAGCCAGGAAGACGTCTTCAGGACACGTCTCTGAGGATTTCGCCCGTGGGAAATTTTGTTAAGTACAAAACTGTTTTTTAAAATAATTTGTAAACATTTGAAAAGACAGCATTATTTACAGTTAATATTTAGTATGGAGCCAGAATTAACACAAAACACAGTGAACACTTCAGACACCAGTGATACACTTTTTTTTAGTGAAACTAATTTTCACAGAAGTTAATTTCAAAGAGAGTTAATTTCAAAGAGAGTTAATTTCAAAGAGAGTTAATTTCAAGAGAGTTAATTTCAAGAGAGTTAATTTCAAGAGAGTTAATTTCAAGAGAGTTAATTTCAAGAGAGTTAATTTCAAGAGAGTTATTTTCACTGTTATATTCAGTATAGAATAATTTTATTTTATGTACCTTCCCGTACATTCGAGTGAAATGTTGTTTACATTTTATATTTCTGTTTGCAAATTTTTTTCAAATTATTGAATTGAATTGACTTGCAAATTAAGAAAGAGAGAGAGTTTACAGAGAGTTTGTAGAGAGTTTATAGATTTAGAGAGATACTTGAAGTCATTTTTTGAAGTCATTTTTGAAGTCATTTTTTAAGTCAGTTTTTGAAGTCAGAAGGTTGCACCAAGAGAGAGGGTCAACCAAAACAGAGGTTAATCGTCTCCACTTGATAGAGATCAAGTGCAGTCATTTTCCATTTTCAGTTAATTTCAAGTTAGACAGTTTAAGTTATAGAGATACTTGATTGCATTTCAAGTAAGTCGGTTACACCAAGAGGGTCAACCAAAACAGAGGTTAATCGTCTCCACTTGAAAGAGATCAAGTGCAGTCATTTTCCATTTTCAGTTAATTTCAAGTTAGTTTCAGAATACTTGATAAGAGGTCAAGTCAGAAGGTTGCGCCAAGACGGACAACCGCCCCAGAGATTTATAGAAATACTTGACAAGCGTTCAAGTCAGACAGTTTCAGAATACTTGACAAGCGTTCAAGTCAGACAGTTTCAGAATACTTGATAGAGTTCAAGTTAGGTTCAGAATACTTGATAGAGTTCAAGTTAGGTTCAGAATACTTGATAGAGTTCAAGTTAGGTTCAGAATACTTGCTAGAGTTCAAGTTAGGTTCAGAATACTTGATAGAGTTCAAGTTAGGTTCAGAATACTTGAAAGAGTTCAAGTCAGAGTTTAAGTTCCAAGTCAGAGTTTAAGTCCCAAGTCATTTTTATTTCGAGCCCCAAGTTAGTTTTCAAAGCAGTCAATTGAATTCAACTTTTTCTTTGTAATTTAAGAGAATTTAATTTAAGAAAAATGTAAGTTAAGAATTTAATTCAACCTTTTTTTTGTGTTGTAAATGAGAATTTAATTCAACCTGAATTCACCGGGTTGCGTCTTTATTTAACCTTTCTTTGTTTTGTTGTAAGAAGGAAATGGACCGATTTGTCTTTTCTTTTTCATGCCATTGTTGCGTATATAAATATATAGGTAAAATGACATTTTATTGTTTGTAACCAAAACAGTTTTTACAATTCTTTGTAACGATTTTGGTAATTATTGTAATGTGTATGAGGAACATGCCTTCCCTCCGTTTGTTGAACTTTTTAAATTTTTGTTCTAAGTAGTATGCCAAGCAATCTTTTTTTAAAGAGCAAAGTGCTCACAAAAAGATGTAATTGTCAATTTCAGACTAAAATATCAAATAATTCAAATTCTATCAACATTTAACGAAAGAGTATGATTTTTCTACTTAACATGCAAAAATTATTAAACCTTTTTTTTATTTTTTTTTATTATATGAAAATAATTTTTAATGTAAAATTTACCTGAAATTATTAAAAGAAAAGATTGTTCGAAATGCTTTCCTTCCATTTCAATAACTTTTTTATTCTTGGCCGAAACTCATCTAAGGTTCGATTTACTTTTATTTTCAAGAATATTATAAAATTATGTTTAGCTCTTTGAAATGCATAATTGATTCTATTTTTAATTTGTGTTCTTAATTTTCTTAATTCAATTATCGTAGGGATGCTTCTGGGTAATGTTAATGGTTATATAGTTCATAGATAGCTACGAATGTTACTAGTCGAATTTAATTCCATCTTCAAAATTTAATATTTAATACCGCTAGATTTACTTTTTCATTAATTGTAAATTCCTCTAAGTTCGTTTTTTAATTACATTATACGTGTAATTGACTAATTATATAAAATCTAAATCCTAATTGAATTTTATTACTTTTGACACATTGGAATTCATTTACGTTCCGTCCCTCCAGTCACTTTATACTATATATATACAGCCCTTATGCTAAAATCATTGAATATCACAATAAAACTATTTCATTACGTAAGTGCACTGTGCTGTTTAGTCTTAATCATTTGTGCTTTCTAATATATCTTGCTCATGCATTTATTGTTACTTGAACAATCCTATCAGCTAATCTGTCCCTCGAAATTGTAAAATACACACTTTGCACCTAATACACCCAAATACACACTAGACCACAGGTCTATACATCATCCATTACGTAATTCGATTTTTTACCTACAATAGTCAACAAAATTAGTTCATGAATTGTACTATCATGGTAACCTTGAAAATCCATGAACTCTAAAATTTATATTTTTCCCTTTTACCTATTCATTATGAATGTAATTTTTCCCACAGAAAAATAAAAGTTTGTAAAAAAATTTAACAATATTATTCTTTGTCTAACTTAATTGTTTGTCTAAATTAAATTATTAATCTTTGAATTCTTTTATATTATATAATAACACTTGTTTTGTATAAAAATTTGTAATGTAAAGAAAAAAAAAATTTCGTCATCATCTAATTTGAATTCGTTAGATGTTATTTTCTCAATTGTATTGTATTAATTGTATTATTATTGTATTAATACCATTTTAGGGGGGAAATACTGTAAAAAGTGAACAATGAACAATTCCTACACCATCATTATATGGATTCATTGTCTTCATGCAGTACTTATGTTCTTATAGTTTTATGTTTGAATGTTCATTTTTACATAAGAAACCAAAAATCGCCTAAGCGAGTTTTGGATAGAATTTCGATTTATTCTTCTTTATTCATTACTGTATTTCCCTAATTCATCTTTTCTAATAATGACTTATACACTATGAAGTCATAAAATAACTTTATTCTCTTTACGTTTCCCGTACCTTGTACACTAAGTCACGCGCTTGGTATATGGACATCTTCCGTATGCAATGTATGGTAAATTCTTTAATAATAATGTTGTGGTGTTATGTAGTATAAACATTATTATTCAACCATATTCATCCATACGTCACGTTTTCCCGTCATTAATTTCCCTTGATCATTATCCTATATAAATTTTATTAAATATTCATTTTTCTCGTGTCAATTTGTGAAGCGCGAAACTTTGGGCCTTCGTTCGAAAACGCAAAAATACGTTCTCGAATTATTTTTTTCATTTTTTATTTTTTTACTTTCAAGTGCGTTCACCCCTCGCAAGATATTCATAGATGCTTAGTAAGATCGAATTCCGCTCACTACGACAGATTCGAACGCCTCAAACATAAAATATCTCCGTTCGCTCTGATTTCAAATTTATAACATGTTAAACATATTATAACATATTATGTATATAAATCTATATCATGTGTGCCATGTACTTTGTATTATATTTCTAACATCTTAATTGTCTATTAATATGAAACACTGTAAAAACAAATCAAAGTTATAGTAACTGTTTAATTGTAATTAACTGTAATACTTTAATTTAATATAACGTAATGTACTTTAATGAAACTGTAATTAATAATAACTTGTAATGTACTTCAATGAAACTGTAATTAAATGTAATGATTTAATTTATAATGTAAGAATGTACTTTAATAGAACTGTAATGGACAATCATAAGCGAATGTGAAGTAATCCATAATTGTAATCGTAATTGTAATGAACCAAAATTAATACGTACTCAGTCGTGTACTTAATTTGTACTTATGTGTACTATTACGAAATGATATCGCCTTCATAAATGTAGACTCGGCGAAAAATACAAATTAGTTATTTTTATTTTTTTTATTATTTTTAGTTTAAATTTTTCAAACCATATGATCATGTGTTTAAAAGGGGGTAAACTTAACCTTCAACTCTCGTCCCCCAACATTTAGGTTTATATTATACATGTATTTGTAAAAATAATGCACTTCTTCAATTAAGTCACTTCATTAGAGCGCTTCATTATAGCACTTCATTAGGACTCCTTTGTTAGCAGCCTTGCTGCGAGGAGGGGGCAGAGGCCCCTTGCCTCCTTAACTTTTTTTTAGATTCCGGCCTGAGCCATGGTCGAAAGAGGTCGAACCTCTACCCCTGTAAATTCAGAGCACTACCTGTACATTTTTTTTGATGTAAATTACAGCAAGAGGAACTTTATTTTTCCCTTCGAGCCGTGCTCTCTTCAGAAGAACTTAGTTAAGTCGATAAGTTATAAAAGAAAGGTCGATAATTTTAGTATCAGAGAAAGTATCAGAGTATTATAGAAGAGAAGAATTAAAAATTGGCGACCCTTTGCCCAAATTAAGAGACAACCCAAGCACCATAGAAGATATTGGCATAACAGTCTGGCGAGTCTGTAGCCAAGAGTTTAACAAGAGGCGACCGAAAAGAATTAGAATGTTATAGAAGAAATATCCGTTGCTTGCCTCCTAACTAGAACCCCCGTCGATCCGAACCACCCCAGGGCCATAGACGGAGGGGTTAACAACTGGCGACCCTGCCAGGATTGGAAAAAGATTTTTAGAAGAAGATTTGTAGAAGATTTTAACAAGAATATATTAAGAAGAATGATTTTAAGAAGAATATTTTAAAAAGAATGATTTTAAGAAGAATGATTTTAAGAATATTTTTAAGAAGAATATTTTGAAGAAGAATATTTTTAAGAAGTAGAATATTTTTAAGAAGAGGAATATTTTTAAGAAGAAGAATATTTTTAAGAAGAATATTTTTAAGAAGAATATTTTTAAGAAGAATATTTTTAAGAAGAAGAATACTTTAAGAAGAAGAAGATTTTAACAAGAAGATTTTAAGAAGAGGCCACTCTTTGGCCAAGAATAGAAATTACCCTGCATCAGGATAAAACCATTTGACCGGCGTGTCACGACTTCTAGTTCGTAACATCCACCCTTGAACCGGTGTGTCACGACTCCAAGTTCTCCACGCCTAGTTTTCATCCAAGAAGAAGTAGCTAGCAAGACGTCTTCAGGACACGTCTCAAGGATTTCCCCATAGAAAATTTTGTTAAGTACAGTTTGTTTTTTTAAGTAATTTATAAACATTTGAAAAGTCAGTATTATAACAGTTAATATTTAGTATGGAGCCAGAATTTAACACAAAACACAGTGAACACCAGACACCAGTGATACATTTGTTTTTATTGAAACAGTAATTTCAAGAGAGTTAATTTCAAAGAGAGTTAATTTCAAGAGAGTTAATTTCAAGAGAGTTAATTTCAAGAGAGTTAATTTCAAGAGAGTTCATTTCAAGAGAGTTAATTTCAAGAGAGTTAATTTCAAGAGAGTTAATTTGAAGAGAGTTAATTTCAAGAGAGTTAATTTCAAGAGAGTTAATTTCAAGAGAGTTAATTTCAAGAGAGTTAATTTCAAGAGAGTTAATTTCAAGAGAGTTAATTTCAAGAGAGTTAATTTCAAGAGAGTTAATTTCAAGAGAGTTAATTTCAGAGTTAATTTCAGAGTTATTTTCACTGTTATATTCAGTATAGAATAATTTTATTTTATGTATCAAACATAATAGTATCGTACCTTCGTGTACATTCGATTGAAATGTTGTTTACATTTTATATTTTTGTTTGCAAATTTTTTTCAAATTATTGAATTGAATTGACTTGCAAATTAAGAAAGAGAGAGTTTATAGAGAGTTTATAGATTTAGAGAGATACTTGAAGTCATTTTTTGAAGTAATTTTTGAAGTCATTTTTTGAAGTCAGTTTTTGAAGTCAGAAGGTTGCATCAAGAGGGTCAACCAAAACAGAGGTTAATCGTCTCCACTTGAATAGAGATCAAGTGCAGTCATTTTCCATTTTCAGTTAATTTCAAGTTAGACAGTTTAAGTTATAGAGATACTTGATTGCATTTCAAGAAAGTCGGTTGCACCAAGAGGGTCAACCAAAACAGAGGTTAATCGTCTCCACTTGAATAGAGATCAAGTGCAGTTATTTTCCATTTTCAGTTAATTTCAAGTTAGTTTCAGAATACTTGATAAGAGGTCAAGTCAGAAGGTTGCGCCAAGACGGACAACCGCCCCATTGATTTATAGAAATACTTGATAGAGTTCAAGTCGAAGTTATTTTTCAAGTCGAAGTTATTTTTCAAGTCGAAGTTATTTTTCAAGTCGAAGTTATTTTTCAAGTCGAAGTTATTTTTCAAGTCGAAGTTATTTTTCAAGTCGAAGTTATTTTTCAAGTCGAAGTTATTTTTCCAAGTCGAAGTTATTTTTCCAAGTCGAAGTTATTTTTCCAAGTCGAAGTTATTTTTCCAAGTCGAAGTTATTCTTCCAAGTCGAAGTTATTCTTCCAAGTCGAAGTTATTCTTCCAAGTCGAAGTTATTCTTCCAAGTCGAAGTTATTCTTCCAAGTCGAAGTTATTCTTCCAAGTCGAAGTTATTCTTCCAAGTCGAAGTTATTCTTCCAAGTATTCCGAGTCCCAAGTATTCCAAGTCCCAAGTATTCCAAGTCCCAAGTATTCCAAGTCCCAAGTTAGTTTTCAATGCAGTCGATTGAATTCAACTTTTTCTTTGTAATTTAAGAGAATTTAATTTAAGAAAAATGTAAGTTAAGAATTTAATTCAACCTTTTTTTGTGTTGTAAAAGAGAATTTAATTCAACCTGAATTGACCGGGTTGCGTCTTTAGTTAACCTTTCTTTGTTTTGTTGTAAGAAGGAAATGGACTGATTTGTCTTTTCTTTCTCATGCCATTGTTGCGTATAAAATATATAGGTAAAATGACATTTTATTGTTTGTAACCAAAACAGTTTTTACAATTGTTTGTAACGATTTTGGTAATTATTGTAATGTATATGAGGAACATGCCGTCCCTCCGTTTGTTGAACTTTTTAAATTTTTGTTCTAAGTAGTGTGACAAGCAATCTTTTTTTAAAGAGCAAAGTGCTCACAAAAAGATGTAATTGTCAATTTCAGACTAAAATATCAAATAATTCAAATTCTATCAACATTTAACGAAAGAGTATGATTTTTCTACTTAACATGCAAAAATTATTAAACCTTTTTTTATTTTTTTTTATTATATAAAAATAATTTTTAATGTAAAATTTACCCGAAATTATTAAAAGAAAAGATTGTTCGAAATGCTTTCATTCCATTTCAATAACTTTTTTTATTCTTGGCCGAAACTCATCTAAGGTTCGATTTACTTTTATTTTCAAGAATATTATAAAATTATATTTAGCTCGTTGAAATGCATAATTGATTTATATTTTTAATTTGTATTCTAAATTTTTTTTTTTAATTCAATTATCGTACCGATACTTCTGGTTAATGTTAATGGTTATATAGTTCATATATAGCTAGGAATGTTACTAGTCGAATTTAATTCAGTCTTCAAAATTTAATTTTTAATACCGCTAGATTTACTTTTTCATTAATTGTAAGTTCCTCTAAGTTCGTTTTTTTAAATTACCTTATACGCGTAACTGATTAATTATGTAAAATCTAAATCCTAATTGAATTTTATTACTTTTGACACATTCGAATTCATTTACTTTCCGTCCCTCCAGTCACTTTTGCATTAAAACTCATATGCATACACCATCATTAATACTACCTGTAATTTAGAATTTTATAATAATTGACCTTGAGCTTAAAGGATTTTATAATAATAATAATAATGATAATAATAATAACAATAAGTGACTTAAACTTAAAAGATTTTATAACCCTAAACCCATCTTAAATTATTATACATTATTTTTAAACTTTGTTAATTCAAAAACCTTCCAAATCCCTACACATTTGACCACAGGTCTATACATCATCCATTACGTAATTCGATTTTTCACCTACAATAGTCAATAAAATTAGTTTATCAATTGTACTATCATGGAAGGCTCGAAAAATCCATGAACTTTAAAATTTATGTTCTTCCCTTTTACCTATTCATTATGAATGTAATTTTCCCCACAGAAAAATAAAAAATAAAAAAAAAAAATTTAACAATATCATTCTTTCTCTAACTTAATTGTTTGTCTAAAATTAAAGTTCTAATCTTTGAATTTTTTTTATATTTTGGAAGCAAGTGTCATTTTAAAGATTTGATACTCTGCACTGTACTCAACTACCCGAACTCGTTCTGTATAAAACTTGTATTGTAAAAAAGAATGTCGTCATCTAACTTGAATTACTTACGATGTTATTTTCTCAATTGGATTATATTGCATTAATTGTATTATATTATTGTATTAATACCATTTTGGAGGGGGAAACACTGTAAAAATTGAACAATGAACAATTCCTATACCATCATTATATGGATTCATTGTCTTCATGCAGTACTTATGTTCGTATAGTTTTTATGTTCGAATGTCCATTTTTACATAAGAAACCAAAATCGCCTAAGTGAGTTTTGGATAGAATTTAGATTTATACTTCTTTATTCATTACTGTATTTCCCTAATTCATCTTTTCTAATAATGACTTATACACTATGACGTCATAAAATAACTTTATTCTCTTTACGTTTCCCATACCTTGTACACTAACTCACGCGCTTGGTATATGGACATCTTCCATATGCAATGTACGGTAAATTCTTTAATAATAATGTTGTGGTGTTATGTAGTATAAACATTATTATTCAACCATATTCATCCATACGTCACGTTTTCCCGTCATTAATTTCCCTTGATCATTATCCTATACAAATTTTATTAAATATTCATTTTTTACTCGTGTCAATTTGTGAAGCGCGAAACTTTGGGCCTTCGTTCGAAAACGCAAAAATACGTTCTCGTATTATTTTTTTCATTTTTTATTGTTTTACTTTCAAGTGCGTTCACCCCTCGCAAGATATTCATAGATGCTTAGTAAGATTGAATTCCGCTCACTACGACAGATTCGAACGCCTCAAAGATAAAATATCTCCGTTCGCTCTGATTTCAAATTTATAACATGTTAAACATATTATAACATATTATGTATATAAATCTATATCATGTGTGCCATGTACTTTGTATTATATTTCTAACATCTTAATTGTCTATTAATATGAAACACTGTAAAAACAAAAGAAAGTTATAGTAACTGTTTAATTGTAATTAACTGTAATACTTTAATTTAATATAACGTAATGTACTTTAATGAAACTGTAATTAATAATAAATTGTAATGTACTTCAATGAAACTGTAATTAAATGTAATGATTTAATTTATAATGTAAGAATGTACTTTAATAGAACTGTAATGGACAATCATAAGCGAATGTGAAGTAATCCATAATTGTAATCGTAATTGTAATGAACCAAAATTAATACGTACTCAGTCGTGTACTTAATTTGTACTTATGTGTACTATTACGAAATGATATCGCCTTCATAAATGTAGACTCGGCGAAAAATATACGATTAGTTTTTATTTTTATTTTTTTATTATTTTTAGTTGAAATTTTTCAAACCGTCTGATCATGTGTTTAAAAGGGGGGAAACTTAACCTTCAACTGTCGTCCCCGAACATCGAGGTTTATATTATACATGTATTTGTAAAAATTAGGCACTTCTTCAATTAAGTTACTCCATTAGAACGCTTCATTATAGCACTTCATTAGGACTCCTTTGTTATCAGCCTTGCTGCGAGGAGGGGGCAGAGGCCCCTTGCCTCCTTAACACTTTTTTAGATTCCGGCCTGAGCCATGGTCGAAAGAGGTCGAACCTCTACCCCTGTAAATTCAGAGCACTACCTGTACATTTTTTAGAAGTAAATTACAGCAAGAGAATCTTTTTATTTTTCCCTTCGAGCCGTGCTCTCTTCAGAAGAACTTAGTTAAGTCGATAAGTTATAAAAGAAAAGTCGATAATTTTAGTATCAGAGAAAGTATCAGAGTATTATAAAAAGAGAAGAATTAAAAATTGGCGACCCTTTGCCCAAATTAAGAGACAACCCAAGCACCATAGAAGATATTGGCATAACAGTCTGGCGAGTCTGTAGCCAAGAGTTTAACAAGAGGCGACCGAAGAGAATTAGAATGTTATAGAAAAAATATCCGTTGCTTGCCTCCTAACTAGAACCCCCGTCGATCCGAACCACCCCAGGACCATAGACGGAGGGGTTAACATATATATATATGTGTGTGTATATATATATATATATATATATATATATATATATATGTGTGTGTGTATATATATATATATATATATATATATTTATGTATATATATATATAGCTCGAGGAATTCTGTGGGAGAAACCCTCGTCGTAGGCGCCGTTACTGCTACCCTGGTGCAAGGGTGGAGGATATAACTAATAGTTTGACCAATTTACAGATGGTACCTCCGAGGACACAACGTATGTTATTCATGTCGGTACTAATAACGTTTTAAATTCTAGATCGGAAGAACTGCTGGCTAGGTACAGGGACTTACTAGAGCGATTAAAGGAAAAAACTAATAAGATTGTTTTAACAGGTATACTTCCTCGAATTATCCATCGTAACGATTTCTACAGCAAGGCGACCTATATTAACAATAACCTAAAGTCTCTTTGCCAACAGGAAGGAGTGCATTTTGAAATTTTTGGAACAGTTTCTACGGCAGGAGGGACTTGTTCCTCGGAGATGGACTTCATCTTAATGACGTAGGAGCTGCGCGTTTAGGAAGACTATTTCATAATACTGTTCTTCTTTTCAGGCTGCCGTAACTCGAACGGTCCCAGCGTAAATTCCATAAATTTCCACTGCGCTCGCGAAGTTGTCGCAATTACAAACAATTTGAAGGTTCTATCCTTAAATGCTCGTAGCCTACGAAATAAAATAAACGAATTTTTTTCTTTAATTGCTTGTAAAGACTATGATATAATTGCGATAAATGAATCGTGGCTTAGCACTGAAACTCGTGACTTTGTAGGGGAGTATCAAATTAAAGGTTATAGACTTTTTGTTAAAAACAGAATAGGTAGGCGAGGAGGCGGTGTTATGTTGTATATCAAAGATAATATAGCGAACGTTATAGAAGTAAAGCACACAATTCCAGAACCGATAGATTCGACTATAGCAGAACTTAAATTGAACGATTTCAAACTTGTTGTTGCGGTTATATATAGGCCCCCTAATCAAACAGCTGATACGGACGAAGCGTTATATCGTGAACTAAAGCGAATAATCGGTAGTGAGCAGGCTTTAGTTATGGGTGACTTTAATTGCGCTAACGTAAATTACGATACAATGCAGGGAGACGCGGAAGGTAATCGTTTAGTTAATTTTCTCGAGGATAGCTTTCTTATTCAAAAGGTTGGGGAACCTACGAGGTTGGACAGTATTTTAGATTTAGTAATAACTACGGATGATAGGCTAATTACTGATCTTCAAAATAGAACCGTTGGGCAATAGCGATCACAATATGGTAGAGTTTGTCCTCTCAGTAAGTCACTCGAAACCAGCTAACTCGACGAAAATTCCTAACTTCCAGCACGCAGACTTTAGTAAATTTCGAAATAAATTGTCACACGTCAATTGGGAAAACGTGATGGGGAACTCCAACGCAAAACTAATGTGGGAATCGTTCGAAACAGTATTTAGGACTATAAATGAGGAATGTGTACCGTACAAAATTAAGCGTGCGAAAGTAAACAACAAGCCCTTGTGGTTTACTTCTAGAGTAGGAGACATTATAAAGAGTAGAGATAGGGCTTATAGGCTACATAAGTGC
>JAJOZX010000758.1:442500-507500 GCA_023014485.1 Bathynomus jamesi | reverse complement strand
TTGCTGCTGGAAGCTCTGACCTTAAGCTTAAAATTATGGAGTCTTTGTTTATTTATAAACTAAAACCAGACCTAAATTCTGACGAATCATCGATAGATCTGCTATGTTTTGGTTAAGGTACTAAGTTTATTTTATTTACATTTCAGTTTTAATGCTTTTACTTTTTATAATTTTAACTTTTTAACTTTACATTTATTTACCTTTAATTTTAATGTTTTACATTTTCTTAGCTACTTTTTATAATTTTTAATTTTATTTTAAGTTGTTATTAAGGAATTTGTATTTTGTATGTGATTTTTAATTTTATTGTTTTAGCCCTGAAGATGGAATTAGTGCATTCCGAAACGTTGGTACTATTAAACCTTGAAGGATGTTTGTATTTTCTCTGGTGTTCCTGTTTATTATTAAACTGCGTTTTCCGCGCCACCAATCAATAGCCGATATATATATATATTATATATATATATATATATATATATATATAATACAACAATTGATAAATCATATTGTTTTTGGCTCAAGAAGGACGCAACGGGTCGATGGAATTTAAATTGCGACAGATTGGCGCCTGGTCAGTTTGCTTGACGCCTCAATTTTATTTTCCAAACAAAACCTCTCTCTCTCCCTCTCTCTCTCTCTACGAATCTGTTTCGTTTCTGAAAGAAATCTATGGAATGGATAAGTTATATGTGACACTCCCCCAGAATTCGCGGCTCGTTCAATTACAACCCAATGGGCGGAGCCTGAGAACGGCCCAGGACCTCTGGTTGGTGGGTAGTCGCGCTTACACATTATATACCAACCAAATTTCACTGACGGCCAATAGTAAACTTGCGATTCGGCTATTGGGGTGGTTACAATTACCACCGCGTATATAAAAGGGCGCATTTTCATCTGGATTCCACAGTAGCTGTATTTATCAACGAGTAACTACAGAAATATATCGCCAAGAGTCAATCACAACAGCCTTACTGCTCCACGCAGTTGTTTGAAGACGGGGACTCTGCAGTGGCTTCACTCCACCTTTTTGGAGGGGCTGACCGGAACACCCTACTTTCAACGCAGAGCATTGCAGAAATTTGTGACGGAGAGAAAGAAACAGCCGATGAAGTGGACATTGAAATGTAAGTAAATAAATTAATTTGTGAGTCGGGTTATTTATGCATCGTTTCATTCAGTGCCAGTGTTAAATAATTTATAAAAAGCAATAATAAATGCGGATTGGGAAAATAGTTTGTGATTTAAACGGAAGGCCGGGCTATGTATATATGTCGCTTCATTCAGCGCAAGTGTTTTAATTTATAAAAATTCGTAATAAAACGAAGTGAAAGGATATTTGCCCAGGGGTCGAGACCTGATGCCGGCAGACGATGCGTAGCACACCCTGCTAATCTTCCTTCCTGATCATGTCACTTAGACAGTGAATTTTATTATGCGATGAAGGTCGCCATTGAAAATGAAATTTTATTACACGCTTGGTTCTGATAATTTAAAAATTTATAAAGTTCTACAGGTAGTGTTTTAGAATTACCACAACTTTAAAGAATTGCCTACGGTCCCGGGTTCGGGACCAGATGCTGGCTGATGATGTGTAGTATACCCAGCTAATCTTACCTTGTGCCAGATAGGATAGTTGCTTTGTCTTTATTACTTGACCCGGGTACCCTATCCTACATTTTCTCTTATTGTAACTCTCCCCTCCCATATATACATCGCGGTATCCTGCCATATAATTGCATGTTTACTACAGGTTACTGTCCTAGACTCTCTGTAATTAATGTATTCTATTAAGAATTTAGAGAGTAAATTTTGTTAATCAAAGATTTACTCAAAATAAATTTATAGAAAGTTCTACAGGTAAGGCTCGAGAACCTATGATGGTAGGCATTGCGAAGTATGCATAGTTAGGATAAAAGTATTTCCGGCGTTGTAAATTACTCTACTTGTAACGCCTTGCAATTCTCTCTCTCTCACTCTCTCTCTCTCTCTCTCTTCATATATATATATATATATATATATATATATATATATATATATGTTCCGCTATGTGTATTTTGGTGAAAAACAATAGGTTTTAAATTATTGTCCATTCTGTGTTTCCTTCGTGGCTATTTCGGCATATATATATATATATATATATATGAGGAAAAGAAGGACCATCACAACAGCAAACATTTTCGTTTATTTTTTATACTTCAGACGTTTCGACAAATCTTTTGTCATCATCAGTGACTTATAAGTCTTAAAACCTTAAAACAAAAACGAGAATAATGAAAATTACATCAGTACAAAACTAAATTAAAATGATTAAAATTAAATTAAATTAAAATTACCTCAACTGGTAAATATACAATGTTTACGTCAACCTCCATATTTGGCAGAAACTGAGAGAAAACTGTATGGTCAGTTAATTAGAAGGTATGATATGTCTATGAAAGTTGGTTGGTTAGTTAGAAGAGCTGTAATTTGTAAGATGAACTATTATTATTAATGGAAGGTTTGTTTCTATAGATGTACAAAGATTCTAAAATTCGGCGTTCTGTAAGTTTATTGGATCTAGTTAGAATTTCGAACTGAGTTTCGTGAAGGGGATGGTTGATTTCATTACTATGGTTTCTAATTGCGGATTGTGGTGGGCTACTGAGGGGACGGTTGGTACGGACTGATAAGCGCAAATGTTGAGAAAGGCGTACCTCCAGTTGGAGTTGAGTACTGCCAATAGCCTCAGAAGCCCACCACAATCCGCAATTAGAAACCATAGTAATGAAAACAACCATCCCCTTCACAAAACTCAGTTCGAAATTCTAACTAGATCCAATAAACTTACAGAACTCCGAATTTTAGAATCTTTGTACATCTATAGAAACAAACCTTCCATTAACAATAATAGTTCATCTTACAAATTACAGCGCTTCTAACTAACCAACCAACTTTCATAGACATATCATACCTTCTAATTAACTTACCATACAGTTTTCTCTCAGTTTCTGCTAAATATTGAGGTTGACGTAAACATTGTGTATTTACCAGTTGAGGTAATTTTAATTTAATTTAATTTTAATGATTTTAATTTTCTTTTGTATTAATGTAATTTTCATGATATTAATTTTCTTTTGTATTGATGTAATTTTAATGATTTTAATTTTCTTTTGTATTGATGTACAGTAATTTTCATTATTCTCATTTTTTTTAAGGTTTTAAGACTTATAATTCACTGATGATGACAAAAGATTTGTCGAAACGTCTGAAGTATAAAAAATAAACGAAAAAGTTTACTGTTGTGTTGGTCCTTCTTTTCATCTGTAAGCACCGTTTCCCTAAGGAGAAGTCAATAGCTTATATATATAATATATATATACGCGTTATTTTATATATATATATTATGATGCGGTTGTAATAATACATTTCTACTCATATTTTATTGTAAATATTTCGTAGCGGGTATGCTCAATTATAGACTAGGTTGCATTAGTACTCAGCTAGACTTTTTGAATAGAATTCGCTTTATGAAAAAATGGATTTTAATTAAAAAAGATTCAGTATGAACTAATCATGTTAATTTCTTCTTAAAGGAACGATGCGGAACTTGATCGTGTTATAGCTACTTTTCGCGACAGCTTTGATGAAAGTCAAATAAATGACGGCGATTTGGAGGATTTACCGCGCAGTGAACCCAATGACCTGAATACCGAGGTCGAGGTTTTGGCTCACATCCGGTCCAACGAATGCCAGGTCATCGAGGAACTAATGTATGGTTTTTTTTGTGGTTAAGAACAAAACACATTGTATTTTCATTCAATTTATTAAATGGCAGAAAGCATGTTTTAGTACAATTCGGCTTACAGAACTAGCGTCCATTAAATAAGACTAACATTAATGGAGACATTTTAGTTACAATTATATACACACACACGTAAAACTTTACACAATATAGTTACAATTATATATACACACGTAAAACTTCACACAATACAGCGAGTGCGCACAAATGGGTACCTTTTTTTATCTGTTTGCATACCAATTCTTCATTCATATCAGTGTTGCACAAACCGAATAATTTTTAAAAAATTTATAAATCCCCTCCCAGAGACATGAGCAGGAGAAATGAAAGACAGTACATGCCACAAGTATTACTAAAATATCCTTGGAAACGGTAAGGATTCCAGAGAATTTCAGGGATATGTAGCTGTTCGATAAATTGTACGACAACAGGGTCACTCCTTGGCTGAGTGCCGAGTGATCAAAATAGTATATTCTTTCCTTATTTTTAAAATAGATTGCAAACCAATGAATCCCCTCACACCCCACAATGTCCGTGTTCACGAAAAGACTACACCAGTCTCTCGTAGATGGCAATTTCAACGTTTCGTTGTTCGCAAATACACCGATAAATTTGGGGCGTGTGATTCGGTCACTTTTTATTACTCTCTGGAGTGTATTCGCCTACATTTTAAAAGTCTGTGACAACGTTCCTGAAGCTGTCGAGCTCTATTAGAGCTGGTGATTCGAGGTATACTAGTACACTAATAGGTGCATCTATAGGGTCGGCGAATTCCAATCAGACTGAGATGTTCCCACTTTGTTGTAGACTTAAGTATGTATTTACACTAGCAGATAAGTCGGGGGTAATATCAAATGGGTAAAGGTTAAATTGATCGACAAATTCTTTCTGCGTTACGCCAATCCCAAGCTCGTCACTGCCACCTGCAATATGGGCAAGATTACTATAAGCTCTAGCGCAGAGCGGGAACACAGCATCTGATGAGAAGTCCGTAACCATAGTCCCGCCGAATGCAACGCCATTTACGTATAGAGTTATATGTTTAAGGCCGAAATTCTCGAATTTAAAGGCGCTCTTTTTATATTTTCCATTTGTCGAAGCGTGATCCTGCATTCCAATTAATATCCTTTTAGGTAGAACTCCCACAGCCACGTTTTCTAGCTGCTTCGAGGCCAACCCTGCGGGCACCGCGTATAGTTTGATCTGTACTCTGTTAATTGGGTATTTTACTGTTGCGTGTATTAATTTTTTTTTAAATTTCTACATATTTCAGCGAACTTAATTTCACTTGCCATACACGCAGAAATGTTTCCATGATGTGAATAACAACGGGATTTGCGCCCTCTTCTTGATTAGGACCCAGATTTATGCAGATCTCAGGACTCGTGCGGGTGAGCTTTAGCTTCATATCCAACCCATTCATAAGTAGTTTCTCCTGGAACGTGGTCTGTATGCAGACGTCCAAAACACTCATATATGTTCTTTTTAGAATTTTTAAATTTATCCTTTATATTACCTTCATCTTTAGTCTGATAATAGCCCTTGGCGGTTAAAAAGGTGTCCTTCGCTTCTTTTGAAAAGTTGAAGACATTTTCCAGATAGGCTCGTAGGTGATAATAACCCGTTCCTCCCGAGATGTTGACCTGATTTAAATACACCTCACACTGGCTGAATATGGAGTGTAGAAAGTTGGTTTCAGGGTATGCAGAGTAACTATCATCGCAGACCGTTCCATCTGAATGGGCTATACGCAGTTTAGCGTACATGGGCATGTAGCTTGGATCAAAAAAGTATGGGACTGAGCGAGGTATCACGAATTCTATAGGGGCACTCGGTGAACTAATTGTGTTTAATGGGTTAATTGTAATAATGTCACTATGCTCAATAGAAACCTGTGTAAGGAGCATATCAAAAAGGGACAGCTCCGATTTACAACATTGTGAGCTACACGGATGGATGAAGCGCGCCATGACGAGTCAGAAAGAGTGCCATCTCTCTCGATAAGTAGTAACCTATGATTCATAACAGCAGAGTCCTCAGCTTATATCAGTTAAAAAAATGACCAACCATAGGTTTCATTCGTTTAGAACACTTCTTTTTTGATGTCCTCTTACGTTTAGCGCCACTTGTTGGTAACCCCTTCTTCCGGACAGCCCTCTTCTTCTTTCCGCCACCACGCATTTTTCTCTTTGCATCTTTGATGATTTAGTCCCGTGTACTTTTTAAATGTTTTTTAGAGCTTCTTTAGGTTTAGTTCCAGCCATTATATCTTCTACCGCGTTAAAACCTGATTGTAACGCCTTCCTCCCGAGGTATCTCGCCCCCCTCTTCAACAATGGGACAGCCGTGCGTAGTATGGTTGAAAAAATGGATCCAAGCCCACTCTCACGCTGATATCTCACCCCTCGATAGAGTGTGAAAGGCCTTCAGGTCATTATAACTGAATGCGACGAAAGTGTAGCTTCACTGTTAAGCTCCCGTCACCGAATGGGAAATTTTTTCCCTCATTCGTTCTTATATATATTGAGATATTGCTTAGTAGATTAGTCGCCACATTCACATAATGGGGCTTGTCATATGTAATGCTCAAACTCTTCCCTTTATGGTTGGGAATGTGTACAATGCGCAGCAGGCGCGCCTGGGTTTCCTCAACAAATTGATACTCCACGATATTGCTGTAAATATAGCACATGTCTGGGGATGGATAGCTTTCACCCAATTTCTCCAATTTCAACTGATATATTAAGCTGGACAAGTCATTGTGCCTCGAGAAAGGTGTCTCTTTAGAGGGCTGCACTATATCGACCCTCGGCCACAATTGTGAACAGCTCTTTGTCTTTAATATTTCTACTAAGTGTTGATTTTAACTTCAAAGTGCGTGCAGGCGTGTCTATTTTTACGACTTCAAAACTTAAGTCGTTTTTCGGGTACGACTTTTCAAGACTCTTGTTTACGCCCGTCACAATGTGCGTGGCTGTGTCATAATGACCGATTCCTAGTTTACTCCACCGAAGAGGACTGATCGCATAGTGTTGTCTAAGGTTATGCCGAATTTTTTACACTCATCGAATCTTCTAAGGATCAGAAAAATGATCTGTTTGTTTTCAAGAGTTAAAAATTTGGTGACTAGCTGGAATTCACAAACACCAACTTCGTACGAATCACGTTTCAACTCAATGGGCCCATGGAGTTATGTTAAACAGTTGGCCAGAGTGTTGTTAGGATGTACAGAGAGAGAAGAAGAGGACTGGAGTGTGACATAGAAGTGGTTAGGTGCCATGTTGCATACTATTTAAACTTCATTATTGCAGCAGCTTTGATATAAGTGTTGAAGTTTTCTGGGTACCCTAGCCATTTCACCAAGTACATTTTTCTCTTTCCTGAACCTTTGCTGCCTAAAGTTTTTACAATTTTAAACACATTATTTCCTAAATTAAAAGACACTTTCTGCAACTCCTCGCGTTAAAAGCCGCCTGCGATTTCTTCCCCATTCAAATCTTCAACGTAATACATCATTATCTCGCCTTTAGGTCTTATAGCACTAACATTGAAAATCTCACGTTTCCATCTTTGCTGAAATCCCTTCGCGAATTTATTTCCCGAAAGAGATAGCCTTACATAATCATTGATTTTGAAACGTGTAGTGTGGTGGCGGTCTTCCTTCGCTTCTCACATCAAGCTCTGGGCGCGTACCTCTTTCTGAAACTTCGTTAAGTGTTGTGCCAATCGTACGGTGGTGTAAACGGTTGTATGACGAGGCCAATAATCCCAGAATGTTTATATATCTGTATGTGTTTTTATGTGTAAAATAGCGATGCATGCGTTCCTTTATGGTACGTTGAACTCTTTCAGCTAAAGAGGCCTTATGGATAGAATTGTTAGTGTATTAACTGATATTAAACTCTGTCAGCATGTTCTGAAAAGCGCGGCCTATAAATTCTTTCCCAAGATCCGTACAAAAAATAACCAGGAATCCTGTTTTCTTTCAACATCAACGTTTTGATAGCTTTAGCAACTGTTTCAGGCGATTTATTTTTCAGAGGAATTAGCCACAGATATCTAGAGAATACATCTATTATGAATAGGATGTATCGGTAGCCGTCGTTATACACTGAATATCTTTGCATGTCTGTTAAATTCGCTTGCCAAATAGAGTCAACCGAAGCCGCTGTTGTCTTGGCCGTTTTAAACCTTTTTCTCACAGGCTTATGAAGTGTATAAGTATCCTGCTCCTGCAAAAACTTTTGAAAATCTTTTTTCCCTACTCCATCATTGTCGACACCCCTGTACAGTCTATTAACACCGCCATAGGAGGCGGGGTTAGAAATGTCATAATAGCGATTTCTTAATATGTTAGCCATTTGCGCATTTTAGAGACACGTGGATAAGTTTGGCTGTTTGGTCTCTTCTTTCTCCTCTTCAGAGATGCTACTGTTGGGGGTGATGGCGTACTCAGTCGTGACACATGCGAGACTTGCTTCAAGTCTTTTAACCTATTCAGATTTCCTATCAATTTTTTGTGGACATTTATTTGTTGTAGTCTTGCTTTAATATGCTTCCATCCTGTTGGAGAGGGTCTGTCCCACTTTCTTACCAGATCATGGACAATGTCGACGATATTGGATCCCTGTACCCTTGTTCATTCAACAATGACCTCGCCTTTATCGGGCCACTGTATTATGGTTCTCACTCTATAGATTATAAAGACGTAAGCCTTTATTCCTCTGTGTAAGTGGGAGACTGCTTTTTAATACATCTATCTATCGGATTCTTATAATCTTCGTACTCATGAAGAAATTTCTGCAGAGACTCTTGGTACAAGATCCTTTTCTCATCAGGTGACTTTTCACTCTTTAATAGGTATATCAATTCGCTTTTCCATTCTTTTAAGCCTGCTTTTACGGGGCTCTAGAACCGTGTTCTGGATTCTTTAAACTTTGCAGTGAAGCATACAGTTTGTGCGGAGTTACTACCACTTTCTTCATTATATTAATCTAGTCAGTAAAGGTCCCAAAACTGAAATTAAGATGTTGAGGAATGATCCCCCTGTTTGTACAATAATTTGCTTTTTCTTCCCCACAGTTTGACTTTTATGAGCGAGCGCACGTATTATTTTCTTGTAACGAAGTAGGCGAGCCTTCTGAGGGGATTTCACTGGCACATTACATTTTATAAAATTAAAACAGATTTCACAGATGCATTTTAAAAAGTCCGAGCCGATATTTTTAACAAACATCTGTTGCAATGCCCGGGGCAATCGTTGATAGATTTTTATTAATTCAAAATATTTCTTCAGCCTATTTGTCATTCTTGAATATACACCGTTTTAGGCTCGTTTGGGTGAAGGTCTCAAAGCAGATATCCGTAACGCTGACTTGTGGCTTCTTTATAAACCTTCAAAAACTCCTTACGCTGATTCGGGAACATTTGATTGGCTAATACCCCAATTTGTGACACATCTCTACTTTGCGCGAATAAGACTAGATATTTTGTATTTAACGACACATCGCGCATGTATCTATTTTTGAAAAATAGATTCTGATTGATGAAGAATACGCTTAATTTAAGATGGTGGGAGAACACTGTAAATGTCTCGGCAAACGTTTTATCCATTTCTAACTTGAGATCGTCAATTACAATGACTGTATGTTCACTTCCCTTTAACGAATTAACGTCATATACTCCTTTGTGGAACAAAATATCATCTTGGTACTCGTTGAACACTGATTGATACGTCGAATAGCACCATATTACTTTATGCACAAATTTTGAGAACATCTCCCTCTTATCTTTAATGATTTTAAGCATAAACACAGTTTTACCACATCCTGTAGGGCCGGATATAATACATGTGGATGGGCTTGTGAACCTGAATTTTCCTACAGATTCCATCTCTGACACGTCATACCCCAAAGTGGAGCATTTACAAAATATAACAAAATTTAAGTGCTGCTCCTTATATTCTTGTTTTTCTTCTCCCAAAGAACCATGAATGACGACGATGTACAGCACTCCATCATCGATATTACACAAGACCCCGATGACAGTGTAGCTACAGACTCCACCCTCGCTGACGAACCCTCATCAACGACACCTCCACCCCGTGGCAGTTCAAAGCGTTGGCACGTCAAGTATAAAACGTGCCAGGACTTCACCGGTTGCTAGAACCCCAGTCATAGGACCCCAGCCCTCTACGTCTTACGACACAACCCCGACACTAGCTCCCTCCTCAAATATACCCCCTTATTCCTGTTCAATTCCGGGTACATTCTCCACACCAGCTGCAGCATCTCGTGCTGTGGAGGAAGGTATAACATTCGAGATGGTGCGCCCCGCTGCCCCCACCCCTGCCCAGACTAGACATCGGAACGTGGTCAGGGTTGACCCTGGAACCCTGTATAGAAACGGTGTTGGACTGCGGTGCGTAGTTGAGCGTATTGTGGAGTTTGCCCTTCAGAACCGCGACGAACGTGAAGTCTGGACGAGGTTGTCCTTCTGGTTCAGGTCAGATGACGGGGATGTAGATGATTTTTGGGTAGTAATACAGTTCAGACGCTTCACAGCTGTAGACATAGAATATATCTTGGGACGTATAATGCAGGCCTCTCAAAGTAGTACAGCCTTCAATATGGACAACTTCACGGTAGATATTGCCAGAGTATTCCGAGTTGCGTGTCATAGTGCCACATCTTATACTCTTAACTTCAATTCTCAGGCTATTTACAGAAAGCATATAAACGTCGATCGTGGTTGCGGCTTTATAGCAGGAGTCTTAGCCCATCTGTTTACTGTACTAAATACCCGAGTAAAAAATATTTGGTTGCCTACGGTTGTGCAGCGTGCTCGTAAACTGGCTTCAGATTGTCTATCTGTGCCTTCATTTCTAATTTCCTTTCTGGCCGATCTATAGCTGCAGCTGGAGATGGCCACTGTTCTTCTCCTAAAGCTATTAATAGTGGTGTTACTCAGGATTCTGTCCTGTCACCCACTCTTTTCCTTTTATTTATTAATGATATTTTAATACTCCTATGCCAATGATTCCACTCTTCACTTCTCCACCCGATTCACAAAGCGTCCCTCACAGCAGTCGCTTCATGATTCGCCTGGGACGGCTATGGGACACCTGATCCCTGATCTTTCTGCTATATCTGATTGGGGCAGAGAAACCTTGTTGCATTCAACGACAAAAAACTCAGTTCCTCCATCTGTCTACTCGTCACAATCTTCCTCTTCTCTTAACAGTCTTGGCGTTTCCTTTTCTCTTGATCTTTCCTGAAAAGATCATATATACTCTCTTTCTAAAACAGCTTCTTAAAGGTTAGGTGTGCTGTACCGCCTCTGCGGTTTCTTCAACCCCACTCAGTTGCTGTCTCTGTACAGGGGTCTTGTTCGCCCCTGTATGGAGTATGCTTCTCATGTGTGGGTTGGTTCATCCCACTCAGCCGTACTTGACCCGGTGGAATGAAAGGCTTTTCGTCTCATCAATTCCCCGCCTGTTACCGATTGTCTTCAATCTCTCTCTCTCTTCGCCGCAATGTTGCCTCACTCTCTCTTTACTATCGTTATTATAACGGACATTGCTCTTCTGAACTCTCTAACTGCATGCCTCCTCCTTTAAGGAGAGCAGGCAGTACTAGACTTTCTACGCTTTCTCATTCCTTTTCTGTCCAACTATCTAATGCAAGGGTTAATTGGTATTTTCAGTCTTTCATCTACTCAACCGTTAAACTCTGGAACAGTCTTCCTCAATCCATCCTTCTTTCTGTCTATGACCTCCTATCTTTCAAACGCAGAGTGTCTAGGCATCTCCGTTTCCGTCCGTTTCCTCATTGTATCAGTTGCTCGGAGACACTAGCACCGGACCTCCGACATCCCCAGACCTTGATTTTGGCTCTCTTCTTCTATGGGAGCGGCGCTTTGGGACAACAATGGTTCTTCCTCTTCTAGATTTTCTAACACCTACAGTATCTTTACATTCTGTTTTCTGTTGCATATTAACGTTAGATCAGTCGACACGTTCTTTTCTGCCTGGAGAGTTATTATGCCGTGTTTTATTACAATATAGTGCGAATATTGTTGTTTATCTGAAAATGACTTCATTTTATACAAAAAAAAGATGTATTCATCTAGATTACTGCCATTATTGTAAGGTAAATAGCAGTTCACAATTAAGAGGCACTCATTGTTTATATGAAATACAATACCTATCAATCTTTCATTATTGTTCGGAAGAAATTTTACATAGTTTGTTAATTATTTTTTGTGAGTGAAAAACCAACTCCACCAAAGGGAGTACCATAAAGTAGATTGTTAGATAGGTCTACAGGTGAAAATGCATGGTTTATTAAGTCCTTATGAATCCAAGATAGACATTTTAATTCCTGTTTAGGCAACCAGTGTTCTTGCAAGAGTATCAAGTCTGCATTATTACAAATGTTATGGACATTTACAAATAAATTTCTTATTGATCTAACGTTGTGGGAAACTAATCTCAACATATTAAAGGCCTTGAGTATTTATTCGTTTATTATTATTATTATTATTATTATTATTATTACTGCTATTGTTTTATTCTAACTATTACCAAATATCCTGTAAAATTTAATATATTCCTTAACAATAATATCGACTGGCTACTAGCTCATGTTTTAAGGGTTGAACTGCGAGTTTACATCTCTAATTATTACCTTAAATGATTTATAAGACCGGGATTTGGTGTTTAGTTTAGTAATTAACAGTTCATTCTATTCACCACAAACGTATTCCACTATGCGACGAATAACGCATTCCTCGTTTGAAAGCTGAATTTGCGATTAATAGAGGGTGATGTTCCTCACCGAAGGCTTTGCTGCTAGAACTGGTTAAGGAATCCTTCACGAAGTGCGTCTGCTGACCATTAGTCACCCATCTTCTTCCTCTCTTACTCTCCCTGAGACAGGGTTCGCCCGATTGGGAGATGGGTGGCTCGATCTTGGTGGAATGGGAAGCCCTCCCCTTACTCTGTGACTTGATGAAGGTCTGTTAGCTCTTTTCTTAACCTGACGGGCTCGTGTGCCCTCATTCTTCGGTGGGAGGGGGAAAACTGCATGCTGAAGGAGACGTTTGAGCAGAAGTCCTTTCCTGAGCGGGAGGGAGCTTGCCTGGTACCCCTTCTGGATACATTTCCACACCACTTGCAGGAAAGGAGTTGGGGTGGGAGTTTTATTTCCCAAACTGCTGGACGCGCTCGTAGCCGGGGTCGTGACATGCTGCACCACTTCCGTGTAACTGGGCCTCGGAAGGAGCGTTTCTTGCAACGCATCTACAATAATTCTGATCGGACCTGTTGGAACGATATCGCGTTCTTCTGATTTAACACTACGTGCTGGTGTTTTATTTTAATCATTGATTTTTGTACCTCATTATATCGTTTCAGGAGCACTGACATATATGTATATAAATATATATATATATATATATATATACACGGTGAACCAAAAGTAGGTGGACAGTAGGTTGAATACGGTTTGTGTTATATTATATTATAACTATGGTGTTCATTATAACTATGGTGTTTGTGTTATATTATATTAAATATTATAACTAAATTTATTTAAATTTTATTTTGTATTATAGTATACAAAAAAATTAAATATGTATTCTCAAAATAAACGTTATCATTTACTGTCCACCTACATTTGGTTCACCCTATATATATATATATATATGATGAATTCACAATTAAACACGTGAAATAAATAAATAAATGAGGCACACCCACAAGGAAAAGGAAAAGCGATTTCAAGGTTTTTTGTGTATTCAACACTACACCACTTCAGGAATATACATTATTTCTGGGCGTAGAAACAGGTAAGCGACTAATACTAATTCGAATTAAAAAATTTGGTGTTAATTGAAATTCGGATTCATTGGCTTGCAGTCCTTCTCTCTGTAGATGATAATCCAAGAAGTGAAAATCATCCAAAGGTCAACATACTTCTTTGAAACGCTTTTGCCATTTGTACGCGTGGCTGTGCTTAGCGGTTTATCATCACATGCTTCCAATGATAATTTGCATATTATACCAGCAATTTTACTCAGGAGAAAGCAAGATTTAATGTTCGTTCGATATGAAATTAATGACATGAGAGAGTAAACACAAGCTAAGAAATGCAATAACTAGCTTATACAGAATGATGCAATTATAAAACTAGCACAGCCATGCGAAGTGAAAATCACCAGATCTGCGCATGCGCACTCTGACTACATGCATTAACGTGTTCATATTCCAATTTTGTATGTTTCTACTTCTTATATAAAAATACTGGCTGGACTGCTCCAAAGGGTTTATGAAATTATATATATATATATATATATATATATATATATATATATATATGTAAAAATGAACCATAAATAATTCCCATATTCCTATATTATCTTATCCTTCATGTAATTCTTGTATTCATTTATATAGTCTCTGTATCCATTGTAAGAAAAAGTATCCATTTTAAAAATTCATGTGTTATATGGTTCATGTATTTATATAATTCTGTATATTCTTATATATTTAACTTTATATAATGCCTATACTCATATGTATGTACGTGTGTGTATTCATTTTTACATAAGGACCAAAATCGCCCAACGCGAGTTTGGATAAAATTTTTGATGTGCTTTCTACTTTGCTAAATAATTGGTGACCTGTTGTTTTTTAAAATCTCGTAATCATTTTTTTAGATTTCGCTTAATAAGGAATCCTGTTTAAGCTTTGCAATGTTCACATTTTGTATACACTCTCTTTCGTTATAAACAATGAGATCATGTCTTGCCTAAGCATTAAAATTGTACATCTTAAACCTTAAAATTTCACTCATATGCATATTTTAGTGTAAAGATGCATAGTCCGATTTCCACTTTTAGTTAACTTGGCAGATCATGATAACATCAGATCTGAAAAGTCGCGGTTTAAGATAAAAATATGGTTTCGTCTTCAAATATTTTGTTTACTCGTTCAAGCCTTACCACAGCTAAAAAATTTACTTATTTTTAAATATTGTGCAAAAATAATACAGCCTTCTTAGCATTTAATAATAATAATGTTAGCAGTTTTTGGGTATATCCATTAAAATTATTCCATTGGCATTCAGAAGCTAATTCAGAGGCTGAGCACTACCTGTATCTTTTAGCAGTAAAGTTACAGTTGGAGAAACTTTTTATTGTCCCCTTCGAGCCTTGCTCTCTTCAGAAAAACTTAGAAAACTTTCCGGATACGCTATAAGAAGAATCCGGAACCTTCAGCATTTAGATTGCAAATCTACCAGAGTCCTCCGAGCCACTATAGAAGAACTCGGAGAGTAACATAGAAGAAAACCACTTCAAGTCACACATCCGTTGCTTGCCTCCTAACCAGAACCCCCGTCGATCCGAACCACCCCAGGGCCATAGACGGAGGGGTTAACAACTGGCGACCCTTTAACCAGGATCTTCACGACTCCAGGATTCTTCCAGTCTTCCAGACTCTGGAACCAGAACCAACACCCAGTTGACCGGCGTGTCACGACTTCTAGTTCGTCACATCCACCCTTGAACCGGTGCGTTACGACTCCAAGTTCTTCACGCCTACTTTTCATCTAGGAACAAGTGGCCAGCCAGACACGTCTTCAGGACACACCTCAAAGGATTTCGCCGTAGGAATCTTGTTAAGTACAAAACTTTTTTAAAAAAATAATTTCTAAACATTTGAAAAGTCATTATTATTAACAATTAATATTTAGTATTGAGCCAGAATTAACAAAAAACACAGTGAACACTTCAGACACCAGTGATACACTCTTTTTATTGAAAACAGTATTGTCACAGTTATTTTCAGTTATTTTTACTATTCTAGTTAGTATAGTATAATTTTATTTAATGTACCAAACATAGTATTACCATACCATCACGTACATTTGAGTGAAATTTTGTTTACATTTTTATTTTTGTTTGCAATCTTTTCAAATTTTCCCCGAGTTAGGCAAATTGTTGTGCATTATTTTTTTTTAGATAGTGTAGTTAGGAAAACCCCTTAAGTGATCATTCCATGAATTAAGATCGGTCAAGCAGACCTAATTAGAACATTAATAAGTACCTTCACATATGAGCGATTCAGACGGTGCGCTTTCTGACATCGAAGAATTACCTACACCCATTTTTCCACCTACCCCGCGCCCTTCAAACATATTCCCAAACACACAAGTCAGTATGTCTCAGTCTCAAACCCCCGCCCCAGCATACATTAACTTAGGCAGATTAGTAAATCTTCCTCATACTGTTTTAATTTTTAAGGGGACCATAGATAATCGTTTTGTTGAACCGCGCGTAAGACCTTGGGTTGAGTCTTTAGAGCAACATTTCTTACGCGAGAATATTACCGATGATGATATAAAAATCAGAGAAGCAAAAAGATTTATTGACCCTAAAGAGGGAAATGCCCATGACACAGTCACTTACGTCCCATCAATTAGCGAAGCTATAACATGGGACGATTTTAAACAAAACTTATTAGAATTTTTTAAAGAAATAACCCTTGCACAACCCTTAGCCACATTAGAAGCAGTCTTCCAAGCTAAATGGAAGAAAGAGGAACACGAGGATTTAAACAATTTTATTACACGTACACAAACTTGTAGGAGAAGCCCTCCGGGCCGCAGAAAATGCATGTGGCATAACTTTTACTTCGAAACAAAGAAATCTAATAGTAGCCACAACCATTTACCAAAACCTACCCGGAGCACCTAAAAAAAAGTTTCAGGAGTTTTTAAATGTTGACAAACCTGTCAGTGTAGCCATAAACAAAACACGGGAACATCACCCCGATTTAGCAAACCAAAACTACCGAAAGGGTAGAGAAACCCCCGTACATTATATTCAGCAGCAGCCACAACACCAATACCAACAGCAACAACAACAACAATATAAACCAAGGCAAATACAGGGAACACCCCAGAAACAAGCCCCCCAAACCCAGAATACACGCCCTCCTCCACAGTGTTTTAACTGTGATAGTTTCGGGCATATGATAAGTCAATGTAATTACCCCTCGTATTGCTCCCACTGTCACGAACATGGTCATCGCCGTGGCGATCGCCAAAAGTGTGCTGATAAAGCCCCTGCAGGGTATAGACCCCACTTTCAGAAACCAAACCAACCACGTCCCAAAACGTATCCCAAAAGTCAACCAATCCCCAGAAACCAGTCCATTCCCAGCCTCAGTCGAACTACCAACCCAATAGATCACGACCACAGGGTCACCCACACTCTTACCCCATGTATAAACCCCAATACAACCAGCAAGGTCAACTAGTTCGGTACGTAGAAGTACCCGGGGAGGAATCATTTTCCCCAGAGAACAGTTTTCAAGAACACCCTCCAGCGTATGATATTCCCGTAGAATATGATCCAGGTCCTCCCATAGAAGACCATGTGAGCCCTTTTTTAGACCCTACATTGGAGGCAGCAGTTCAACCTCCTCCCTCCTAAATTACAGTAGTAAGCCCAGATACGCACACAAACTCCCCATCAGGATAATAGGTGCGGACCTCTTAGATTTAATAATAAATTGTAGTACGGATAACCAAGATTTAACTGCTCTCCTAGATACAGGAGCACACGCGACGTTAATTAAGAAACAATGCGTAGATGAATTACTAGAGAGTACAAATTATAAATATGAACTTAAGGCACCATCCTGCCAACTTAGAGGAGTTACGGGCACACCCATACCCACATACGGAGAAATTGAGTTATATTTAGAAATTGGAAACGCGGTATACCCCGCGAAATGTTGTATAGTGGACACAGTCGCCACCTTTCAGACAGACATCCTACTAGGGATGGATTTTTTTAACCGGAATCAATGGGAGATTTACCCAGCCGGAAAGTTAGTAAAGTGTCGAAATAGGACACACCATCTCCGCGAGGATGACAGACAACTTAATGCTAATAGACTTAGCTCAGTTCAGATTTCCGAAAGAAATAGGAAACCCCCTCTACTTGATAGCAGATCAAGTCGGCCGGTTGCATCCAGAGGGACAACCGCTCCAGAAATCAGACCCCAGGGTAATCAGTTCCAGTTGTTGAATCCAGTTGGATCAACCCAGGCAGTTTCCAGACAGTCAGTTTCCAGACAGTCAGTTTCCAGACAGTCAGTTTCCAGTCAGTCAGTTTCCAGTCAGTCAGTTTCCAGTCAGCCAGTTTCCAGTCAGTCAGTTTCCAGTCAGTCAGTTTCCAGTCAGTCAGTTTCCAGTCAGCCAGCTTCCAGTCAGCCAGTTTCCAGTCAGTCAGTTTCCAGTCAGCCAGCTTCAGTTCAGCCAATAAGGCAAATTTTAGTCGCCGAACCAGAATCAGATTCACAATTTTTCATATGCCCTACCGAGCATATAACAGTAGCACCTTATGAGAAGATTTGTTTCCTAGCAAAAGTAGTTAACAGTCAAGGAAAATTATTAGAGTCAGAGCGTACTCTGATTACAGAGAAAAGTAATTTCAAAAGAGATGTTCTTATTGCCCAAGTCCTTAGTCAGAGTCAGAATTCAGCTATCCCTGTTGTTTGTTTAAACAAAGGAGAAAGTCTATAGAATTAACTTCAAATCAGAAAATAGGAACTGTTTCCACAGTAGAAATAGATTCAGATTTCCCCATCAGTACGATAAATCGTGTTTCCAGTTCCTTAGAATTAAAGCCTTCAATATTAAAAGAAGAATATAAGAAATGTCTGAAGCACTCCCTTCAGGAGTCACCAGCTTTACAGGATCCCAAACTAATGGAATCACTTCTCGATTTCCTGATAAGAAATAAAGATGTGATTGCCCTAACCGGAGATCCTCTGGGCCGAACTAATTTGGTCCCTTTTGAAATCAAGTTGGAACCCAATTCCAAACCCATTTTCATTCCTCCCTATCGGGTTCCACATTCTCAGTTAGTCACTATTGAGGAACACATCAAGGACATGTTGGAGCAGGATGTCATTCAGCCTTCAGCTAGTCCCTGGTCCGCTCCTATGATTCTCGTCTCCAAAAAGGACGGAACATCTCGCCCTTGTATAGATTTTAGACGCCTGAATAACATTACCATCCCAGACCGTTTCCCGATTCCAAACATGCAGGAAACAATTCTGAACGTAGGGAAAGCGAATTTTTTTCATCCCTCGATTTAGCATCAGGTTATTGGCAAATGGAGGTCAGTCCCGAATCTCGGGCATTACTGCTTTCTCCACTAACCGAGGCCATTACGAATTCCAGGTTTTACCTTTCGGAGTCCGAAATGGGCCTGCTAATTTCTCTAGGTTGATGAATATAGTCCTTTCCGACCTATTAGGTGTCGAAGCTCTCGTGTATCTTGACGATATTATCGTCTATAGTTCGGACATAAAAACACACTTTCAACGCCTTCATAATGTGCTATCACACTTGAGAAAAGCACACCTTAAACTGAAGCTTGCAAAGTGCAATTTTTTACAAGAATCCCTGGTATACCTAGGATTCCTACTCTCGTCCACAGGAATTAAACCTGATCCAGCCAAACTCGAAGCCCTGGAAAGGTACCCTGTACCCAAGACCATCGACGACGCCCGTGCATTTATTGGTTTTGTCGGATTCTATCGGAACTTTATCCCCCAATTTTCGAATATTGCTAAACCCATTACTAATTTGTTCCAGAAAAATTCGAAATTTAACTGGGAATCCGATCACCAACATGCCTTTGAAACTTTAATTAATAAACTAACCTGTCATCCCATTTTACAATATCCTGATTACACAAGACCCTTCATCATAGCCACAGATGCTTCCTCCTATGGACTAGGAGCCGTCCTGTTACAGGACGTAGACGGTGTGGAATTACCCATTGCTTATGCCAGTCAACTTCTCTCTGCACCTCAACGGAATTATTCCACTACGGACCGAGAGGCCCTAGCGGTATATTGGGCTTTGAAAAAATTCCGAAATATCGTCTATGGCTACGATGTAACCATCAAGACTGATCATAAGCCACTCACGTACCTCTTCAAGGACAAGCTACTTGAAGGACGATTGAGTAGATGGGCTCTGTTGATTCAGGATTTTGCAGCGAAAATCGTATACAAACCGGGAAAACTGCAAGTTATTCCAGACGGATTGTCGAGACTCAAGCCCGACGCCCGAGTGAATAAAATAGGACTTCTTCCTGTGTTCGACTACGAGTGTCTGCAATACTCCCAACAACAGGACCAACACACCCAGAACCTTCGGGCGCGCCTGGAACAAAAGGAACCATCGAAGGTAAAAGAACAGTACAACCTCAAAGATGGGCTCGTACATTTCAGGAACGAAGATGGAAACGACCTCGTGGAGATACCAAAGGATCTCGTTGATATAGCCATTGGACTTTGTCACGACTCACCTTTTTATGGACACATGGGGCCGGATCGCACCATCAAAAGTCTTTTGGAGCGATACCATTTTCCCGAGATGAACAGAACGGTACATGAATACATCGCCGAATGTCCGTCGTGTTTAAAGCATAAGGGCAACGTACCATCCACCGCTCCAATGCATAAATATCCAGTATGCCAGAGGCCCTGGCAAAGAACTGGAATGGATATACTGGGACCATTTCCCAAAACATCAAAGGGAAATCAGTACATCATTGTGTTTACGGACCACTTCTCGCGTTACAGCGAAGTAGCCGCCATTCCAGATCAGACCTCGGAAACTGTGGCAAGAGCCCTAGTGGAACGCGTCATCCAAAACCATACCACTCCTTCCATCCTAATCTCGGATAACGCCCGTAGTTTCACTTCCAAACTGTTCGAGTCACTCTGTAACATGTGTAGAATTAAAAACACACATTGTGGCATACCACCGCAGGCAAACGGCTTAGTGGAAAGGCACAATCGAAAGATCTTGGAAGCCCTGCGCCACGTTGTCGATGCATCCTCCCGTACATGGGATGATTCCCTTCCCATGGTACAAACAGCCATCAACAATGGCTATAATGTGTCCATCGGGGACACCCCTCATTTCGTTCTATATCACTACGACAAGCGTCTACCTTTTGATTTGCCCGACCAAACCGACCCGGCAGTCCTAACATCTTCCGAAATGGCAGAAGCAAATCAGCAACTAGCTGAACGATCTTTCAAGATTTTTGACATAATCCGCTATGCCCTCGACCAACGAAACCAACAGATGGAGCAAGAACAACATAGGCGTCATCCCCGTCAACGGACTATAATCGTTGGTATGCGATGTTATCTGAAGAGCGTGAAACCGCCAGGGGCTCATCGCAAATTATACCCGAAATGGGATGGCCCATATAGGATTATGAAAGACCTCGGAAAAAATCGTTATGAAATCCTCGACCTCCGGGATCATTCCAAACTAAAGATCATTCACGCTGACAATTTGAAGATAGCTTCCGAGCAACACCTTCCCAAAAAACAGCTGCCAGGCGTTCGAGCCGCCTATCCTTCAAAAGGTCAAGATATTAACAAATCGGGCAGGGATAAAAAAACTGAAGTAGTCACCGCGGGAACCGCTACCCATGACGAAGATTGGTACCTCGTAATACCACCATTACTCGAGGCAATCTCTGAACAAGAGGAGGCCCCAGAGCCAAGCGTCCCATCGGACCCAGACCCTGGAGAAACCCCTTCGAGAGAATCACTCAGTGGAACTCCACCATCTCCTCTGTCACCACCCTCGCCGATTGATGATCGACGCACGGACCCGACATACCGCCCGCAAATGCATCACCCACGTGAACTAGAACCTTCACATAAGAAACGAACCCGCTCAGAATCCGAGCTCAACGGTCGACCCCCATTGCCACCAAAACGAGGCCGACCCCTTCGCCCACCAACACAAGTATCCACACAAGTATCCACACAACTACCCCCAGCTCCGTATAACTTAAGGCGTAGAAATGAATAAAATTATCACCCATATTCCCACTCAACCACACTAATTACCCTCAATTTTAGAATACACCTGGACTGTACATGGACCACGCCCCTACACATACCTCATAATTATACCATTTTTCGATTTCCTCACTTATGACGTATATAATTTCACCCTTTCCCAACACCCTACCAAAATAACTCTAATGTCTATCGATTGTATTTACCCACCGTACCACCTTACCTTTTCCTCACCAAAGATCTATCAGCTTATTCTATGATGTCAGATAGCGACGTCCGGCATTGCCGATTCCCGCAACCAAATAAACAACTCATCTGCCCTCCACTCAAACCAGTTATTCTTCCCACTACTAGGTCTTGCTTTATCGATTTAATTCGTGACCGGCATGCCCCCGTATGTTCATTTAAAAAATTTCATTCCCCTAAAACCATCCAACTACGAATTGGACCAGACATCTGGGTTTCCTTCGCGAACAGGACTGCCGCTACCCTCGAGTGTCCATCGAATTATTCCCTCATTACAATCCCTATGGTTATTCGGCTACCAATTGGTTGCTCCTTGCGTTCAAAAGCCCTCCAAATATACAACCCGTATAAGGTTACCCTTAATAACTCATACCCATTTCCGTCGCAAATTAAATTTAAACCCGTCATAGAGATCTTAAATCTCCATAAAACCTATAACCATCCTACCCGAACTACATGCCCATGAATGGAATGATCAGTTGAGCCGGTTTAAAATTTCTGATGATAACCAAAATAATCTCTTACAAATACTACAACCGGTAACCATTTTCTCAACATCTGCCGTTAGTATCATTATTGTATGTGCTATTATCCTCGGTATATTTGTGGTGAAAAGATCATTCTGGGAACAAAGAAAACCAAGTGACACGGAACATGAAACTATTTAAGCACGACCAAGAGTGCGTACCCAGACCACGTGAACTAGACTTAACCACCCGACTTATGTTGTATATATAAATCTGTATTATAAAACCAATAGTTATCATCTAGTTAGCATTAGTTAGGCTGTTACGTTATTATATTAATATCATTCTAGAGGGAAGAGCCCTGTAAAAATGAACCATAAATAATTCCCATATTCCTATATTATCTTATCCTTCATGTAATTCTTGTATTCATTTATATAGTCTCTGTATCCATTGTAAGAAAAAGTATCCATTTTAAAAATTCATGTGTTATATGGTTCATGTATTTATATAATTCTGTATATTCTTATATATTTAACTTTATATAATGCCTATACTCATATGTATGTACGTGTGTGTATTCATTTTTACATAAGGACCAAAATCGCCCAACGCGAGTTTGGATAAAATTTTTGATGTGCTTTCTACTTTGCTAAATAATTGGTGACCTGTTGTTTTTTAAAATCTCGTAATCATTTTTTTAGATTTCGCTTAATAAGGAATCCTGTTTAAGCTTTGCAATGTTCACATTTTGTATACACTCTCTTTCGTTATAAACAATGAGATCATGTCTTGCCTAAGCATTAAAATTGTACATCTTAAACCTTAAAATTTCACTCATATGCATATTTTAGTGTAAAGATGCATAGTCCGATTTCCACTTTAATTAACTTGGCAGATCATGATAACATCAGATCTGAAGAGTCGCGGTTTAAGATAAAAATATGGTTTCGTCTTCAAATATTTTGTTTACTCGTTCAAGCCTTACCACAGCTAAAAAATTTACTTATTTTTAAATATTGTGCAAAAATAATACAGCCTTCTTAGCATTTAATAATAATAATGTTAGCAGTTTTTGGGTATATAAGCCCATTAAAATTATTCCATTGGCATTCAGAAGCTAATTCAGAGGCTGAGCACTACCTGTATCTTTTAGCAGTAAAGTTACAGTTGAAGAAACTTTTTATTGTCCCCTTCGAGCCTTGCCCTTGCTCTCTTCAGAAAAACTTAGAAAACTTTCCGGATACGCTATAAGAAGAATCCGGAACCTTCAGCATTTAGATTGCAAATCTACCAGAGTCCTCCGAGCCACTATAGAAGAACTCGGAGAGTAACATAGAAGAAAACCACTTCAAGTCACACATCCGTTGCTTGCCTCCTAACCAGAACCCACGTCGATCCGAACCACCCCAGGGCCATAGACGGAGGGGTTAACATATATATATATATATATATATATATCCCTTTCTATATATATATATATATATATATATCCCTTTCTATATATATATATATATATATATATATATATATATATATATATATATATATATATATATATATATATATTCCCTTTCTATATATATATATATTATATAATATTATATATCCAGAATTGACAAGGCGAGAGGGAATTGAGTTTGCATAATTAGATATTAAACAAGGGGACAAAGTCAGGCAAAGCACTAAAGTTCCTCCAAAAGGAATAGCTCAGGTACAGTGCCAGCAATACATGCGTCAAGGAATCGAGGATTGCATATTTTGCGAAGGCAACCACAAGTCATATAAGTGTGAAAAATTGCCATGGCCGGCAGCAGCCATTATTTTTTGAAAACAGTCCTTCTACGCCTATCCCAGAAATAGAGACATCAGTGGCAGATGCCACTGCTATGAAAGGGAGTAAGCGTAAAGGGGGGTTATTGCAATCGGCTGCAGCATTATTAGATGGCAATGCTGGCGAAACCAAGGACAAAGGTGGTGTGTTCTTGAATGACTGGTTTAATAGTGATAGCCACTGTAGCTTTATTAAGACCAGAATTTCCAGAAATGTGAAGGTATTTTGAAAGAACTTAAGAGGGAAAATTTGAAAATTTCTGGGTTTAGGGGTTCATTTCAAAACAGAACCAAAGTTAAGAAGGTAGAAGTTCTGGTTAAGGGGTTGTTACCACAAAGTCCCACTATCAAGGTCGAAGCTGTAGAGATTGAGGAACTTTGTGCTCTAGTCACTACTTGTTTAGATATGGCATGTATCCAAGAATTACAAGTTATAGGAATTAATTTGGGCAATAATAAGTTTGAAGGAACAGAAGAGATGTCTTTTGATTGGAGCTGACTGTTAGTGGGACTTCATCACTGGTAACACTGTCCTCACATTTCAAGGTCTTGTAACTATTGAAAGCAAGTTAGGCTGGATGCTACATGGTAGCTATTGGAATGAAATGGAGGTTAAAGCTTATTTTGTTAAAACTGAGGAGAACAGCCATGATTTGGAAAGGCACTTGAAAGCTTCTTGGGAACTTGAATCCATTGGCATAAAAGACAAACAGGAGAATTTTGAATTAAATTGAATTGAATTGAATAACCTTTATTAATAATAAATAAATACATTCGTTTCAATTTACAATGACATGAATAATTGTGAAGCTCGACTATTTATTTTATTTAATTTGGCCCTTAAGCTTTAGGCTTTACTCGGTTCTTATTAAAAATAAACAGCTAGTTGTTATTAATTAATAATAAATAAATAAGTAAATAATTATTATTAATAGTAAAAGCATGTATTAATCTTAAATTATCACTACTGACATGACAAATACAAGGTCACCATTGAAGGCACTATGCCAATACCATACAAAGAAACCAATATTATACATGAGAGATAAGAACTGAACAATACCAATAAATGTGTTTTTAATACTAGATTACACACGAGAAATTAATAACTAGCAAACAATAGTAATGGACATTAATCCTAGATTTTTGTTAGTATGCATTATTAATCGATATTTGAACTTGGTTTTAAACAAATTTACATCCACAATATTTTTTATATCGGCATTCAAGTCATTCCATAGTTTCAATCCAATGAAAATGGGTAGTTTTTGAGATGAAGACAATCTAGACTGAGGTATAACAAGCTATAATCTATTTCTGGTCTGATACGAGTGGATTTCTTGATGAGTTACAAAATATCTATTTACACATTGTAAATTAATTATTTTGTTCTTACACTTGTAAATAAAAATAAAATGTGCCAGTTTGGTTATATCATTGAGCTTTTTAGTAGGTTCAGCTCTTTAAATAATGCACTAGAGTGATCAAGGAAATTAGCATCAGATAATAACCTTATTGATCGTTTTTGGATAGAAAGATACAATTTAATGCGCTGTTAGCGGAGTTACCCCAAACAAGGGTGCACTACGTTATATAAGGAAGAACAAGAGTATGATAAAGAGTCAATAAAACTTGTTTAGGGACTACATTTCTAAGTTTAAACATTATAGCAACACTCCTTGAAATCTTTTTCGCGATATAATTTACATGATCACTACTCCATTGCAAATTCTTATCTAGCATTACACCAAGAAATTTTGTTACAGTACACTCCTTTATAGCGATTTCATTAATATTAAATTCATCATGATATACATTTCTTTTATTAGTAAAAATCATGAAATTTGTTTTACTGGTATTTAGGAAGAGTTTATTGGTGGTCAACCATTTCATTACACTGATGAATTCTGAATTAAATATATTCTTAGTTGAATTAACATCTTTGCAAGAAAAAGAGACAGTTTTTATCATCTGCAAACATTATGAAGTTCATTATAGCAGATGAACGTGGAAGGTCATTTATATATCATAAAAATGACAGTGGACCCAGAACTGAGCACTGTGGCACACCATGTTTGACAAGCGCTTTAGTTGAGCAAAACTTGTTTACTGATACAAAATGATATCTATTGGACAAATAATTTTTAAACCAATCACTGATTGCTCCTCTAAAGCTGTAACAATATAATTTATTAAGTAGAATATTATGGTCTATTACATCAAACGCTTTACTCAAATCCATAAATACTATTATCATTATTTTTTTGTTTTCTTTAGCTATATTTGCAATTTCCATAAGATTTAAAATAGCCATTTCCTTTGTTTTATTATTATGGAAGCCATATTGATTTGGAAATAATAAATTGTAGGATTGTAAATATCGCTGCATTCTACTTTTTACAATTTTTTCAAAACTTTGCTGAACACAGATAATGAACACACCGGCCTGTAATTTGTTGCTAGAGTAGGATCACCTCCTTTAAAAAAGGGGTTATACAACCAGTTTTTAGCATTGATGGGAATATTCCAAAGTTACAGATATCTTATCTTTAACAAGTTTCAATATAGGTATAGGAATATTATGAATGTTATTTTTTGTATTTTTTAATTTACCAATTAAAAAAGCTGGCAAGTGCAGTGAACAGGGACATTTTAAAGCAGTTTGAAAATGGTATTGAGCTTAGAGATGGTTGCTACGAAGTTGGGCTCCCTTGGAAGGATTTTTTCAAACCAAGCTCAAACCTTCAACTAGCTAATAGGAGGTTAGAAACTTCATTGCACAGGCTAAGGAAAAATGAGTTTTTAAATGAATACAATGAGCCCATACTAAGCTATGTAAACGAGGGCTATGCTGAAAGGGTGCAAGGTGAGATGGTGAGCTAGGAGGCACATTATCTGTCACACCATGCAATGGTGCGCGAGACAAAACTACTCCCAAACTGAGAGTAGTGTTTGATGGCTCAGGAAAGGACAAAGGTGATGTGTCCTTGAATGACTGTTTGGATGCTGGGCAAAATTTAAATGCAGATTTATTTTCTTTGTTACTCAGACTCAGGTTTGGTAGATTAGTAATGACAGAGATGTAAAGTAAGCGTTTTTGAGGATAAAGCTAAAACCAGAGGACAGAGATGCAGTAAGGTATGTGTGGGTAAATAGAAAAGACTTGTTGGAAAATGGACCCCAAGGTTCAAGCGTATAAAATGAAGTCGGTGTTGTTTGGCCTCAGCTCAAGTCCATTTCTGTTGGCAGGTACGATACATCACCATTTTAAGAATATTCTGAAGTCTATCCTAATACCGTTGAACACATAAGGCAAAATTTTTATGTTGATAATTTACTGTGCTCAGTGGATAATACAGAAATGGCTAAACAAATATTCATGGAGGCTAGGGCTATAATGGGTGAGGCTGGTATGGAGCTCAGAAAATGGCAGACCAATGATTCTCAGTTATGACAGTTTAGGAATCAGTCCTGCGTAGGACTTGATGAAGCAGAAAGTGTTGAGGATTCTGGTATTAAGGAGCTGTGGGCAATAGACACGAAGGTGCTAGGCATTGTTTGACAGCAAGAAGATTTGTTCACCTTCAATGGGAAATATTTAGTGGAGCTGACTGAGAATGGGACAAGGTGGACAAAACATACAGCTCTTAGTTTGGCTTTAAAGGTATTTGATCCTCTTGGATTTCTGGCTCCATTTGTGATAAAGATAAGAAATCTAGTTTTTGCAAAAACTAGAAATACAAAAAACTTCACTTTTCTACGTGGAGGTCAAAATATGATAATAAAAACCCACTCTAGTAGACAGAGTTTATTTCCACAACAGTTTCGATGCCCACTGGCATCCTCTTCGGGTGGATACAGAAAAACGAATGAACCAAAAACGAGAGGGAAAACAGTCCAGAGACCATTGAGAAATTCACACATAGGATAGATCCCGTTCTCCCGACACTGGAAGGGCATTTTATTAAAGGGTCCCGCTTATAAGTACCTTCGCACAAATTAAAATTATCTTGTTCTATACATACAGATTCTATTATTTTTGACATAATTATTACATTTATTATTACATTTATTATTACATTATTATTTATTACAAATTATAAATTTATTATTACATTATTATTTATTACAGAAATTATAAATTTATTATTACATTATCATTTATTACAGAAATTATAAATTTATTATTACATTATTATTTATTACAGAAATTATAAATTTATTATTACATTATTATTTATTACAGAAATTATAAATTTATTATTACATTGTTATTTATTATTACAGAACTTATAAACCGAAAAACGAATGAAAAAAGGCGAGAAGGAAACAATCCAGAGTCCTTTAAGAAATTCGCACCTAGGTTAGATCCCGTTCTCCGGACACCGGAAGGGCATTTCATTACTACATTATTATTTATTATTACCGAAATTACAAACCGAAAACGAAGGAACAAAAGCGAGAAGGGAACAATCCAGGGACTATTAAGAAATTCGAACCTAGGTCAGATCCCGTTCTCCCGACACCGGAAGGACATTTTATTAAAGGGTCCCGCTTATAAGTACCTTCGCACAAATTAAAACTATCCTCTTGTTCTATACATACAGATTCTATTAGTTTGACATAATTACCACATTTATTACTACATTTATTACTACATTTACGTTTATAACATTTATTATTATTACCTTTACATTTATTATTACATTTATTTTATTACCTTTATTATATTTATTATTAATGCATTTACATTTATTACTTTTATTATTACATTTATTTTATTACCTTTATTATATTTATTATTAATGCATTTACATTTATTACTTTTATTATTACATTTATTTTATTACCTTTATTATTATTGCATTTACATTTATTACTTTTATTATTACATTTATTTTACCTTTATTATTATTGCATTTACATTTATTTCTACATTTATTACTTTTATTATTACCTTTATTATTACATTTACATTTATTACTATTACGTTTATTATTTCATTTACATTTTACCGAAAAAACGAATGAACCAAAAGCGAGTAAGGAAACAATCCAGAGACCTTTAAGAAATTCACACCTGGGTTAGATCCAGTTCACCCAACGCCGTAAGGGATTTTTTGACCAAGAATCTCATTAGAGGGCCCAGCTCATAAGTACCTTCGCACAAATTAAAATAATCCACTTGTTCTATCCATACAGATTCTATTATTTTTCTTTTGACATAATTATTGCATTTATAAAGTAACTTACTTGATTCCCAATCTATAGCATGATCATTTTGGCTGGCGTGATAAAAAAAATTGCATTATTGGTGTTACAACTTCTGAAGGCATATTTATGTTCTTTAATACGGGTTTCAATATTTCTTCCAACATTTAAAGGGGATGCTGTCGACACAGGCTTGTTCCTGTTTTGCAACGTTATTCCTAACCAATTTACTTTTTACAGTAGACGAATATTTGAACGCCAAAGCAAACTTAAAATCTTTCGTCAAAGGTTTTACACTTTCTAAGCCGGAAATGTAAAGCAAACTCACATTATGCCCCTCGGGAACCTTTAGTGAACCAAAAAATATGTCCACCTAACATAAGAGACTTTGGGGGAGAAGTGGGACGGCCTCACCCCCAAAAGGGGTATACCTAACCTAAGAGAGGAACACAGAGCATCCTACGTCTGGCTCCGCCATATGCATAATGAGGGATCTTCACAGCATCACTTGCCTTAGAACTCGAAATCCGCCAGTTGGCGTAGAAGCCAGCTGGCTTAACCAGCCAGTTGGCTTGATCTGGCTTAGAAGGTGTAAATGGCAGATGCATGTGCATAGATATTATGATAATAACTTTCAAGTTGCCAGATTGCGCTATTTATTTGGAGGTATTCTTAACAAATGGCTTAGAAATTCCTCAGTCGGCATAGAAGGCGTAACAAGCCATTTGGTATGCATATATATATATATATACAGTGCCCGCGAAAAGTATCCGATCACCCTTGAAATTTGTATTTTTTACATAAAAAACAATGTTTAAATGTATACTAACCTTATATTAGTATTTTGTCATCTGTCCTTTGGTTTGGATGACTTGTTCTAGACGTTTTGGCATGGATTTAATCAAGTTTTGACAAACTTCCACTGATATTTCCTTGCACCATACCTTTTTGATGGCCTCTTGTAATTTTTCGACTGAGCCAGTGTCGTGGCATTCAACCTTATTTTTTATTATTAGCCACAGATTTTCTATCGGATTGAGATCTGGACTATTACCAGGCCAATCCAAAATATCAAATTTATTGTCAGTAATCCATTTTGTCACTATTTTGGCCCTGTGACATGGTGCACCATCATGCATGTATGTTTTTGTCCTTTGGATTGCCATTGCCATTGGAAGTTTATCCTGTAGCATTGCTAAATACCGTGCACCATTCATAGTTGTGTTCTTCGGAAGAAAATATAAGTTTCCACGCCATAGTAACCGAAACAACCCCAAACCATCACACTTGGAGGGTGTTTCATTGTCTTTAGGGTGTATTTAGGGTCCATCCTATTTGAGCCAATAGGCCGGCGAACCTTTTTTGGACAACTTCTGAATGTCAAAAATGTCGACTCATCGCTAAATAAAACCTTCTTCCAGTCATCAACAGTCCAATGAATGTATTTTTTACAAAATGCGACACGTTTTTTACGCATTTTTTCATTAATGAACGGTTTCTTAGCAGCATGGCGAGATGGTAATCCGAGTTCTTTTTGGAGCCGCTCCTGGATAGTTCGTTCAGAAACACCAGATAACAAATTATTCATATTAAATTTTATTTCTTTCGCAGTTATTGTTGGGTTTTTCAATACTAAACGTTTCATAAGTTTGTCTGTTCGCGAATTTGTTTTTCTCGGTCTGCCAGATCGTTTTTTAGGGACTGGCGTGGTTAGGCCACCATTGTTCTTAGCCCGTGAAACCCATAAATTAACGGTACTTTGGGATATGTTTAATTCCTTAGCTATCTGTCTCTGTGATTTCCCACATGCATGCAAAGCAACAATAGCACCTCGACAATCACTCTTAAGTTGTTTTTTAGCACACATTATATATAAATTTTATTTACAACACTTTCTGTAAAAAAAAAAAAAATATCAAGAAATTTACACAAACAGTGAAATCTGACAAATTTGAGACACAGCCACCCGCAACGAAGGCTACCAGAACACTAATTTGAGAATGCGTTGGATAGCTCTCATATCAGCGAGCAACCTCAAGTTACCAGATGTCGCTAGAACAAATAGAAAGTGAATTACGTGTCTCTGAATATCAAGGGAAAATATTGTATTTTCTTGAGTGATCGGATACTTTTCGCGGGCACTGTATATATATATATATATATATATATATATATATATATATATTGAAGGCTCATTGTTTATATATATTCCCCTCTCCACAGTTATTCCTTAATATCGTTTATATATACAACCAAAAAAATTAAATAAAACACCATTACATCATTCTGTGTATTTAGACGAATTATTGGAATTAATTTCATGAAATATGTAGGAAATAAATATACAATCAAAATAGTTCATTCTATACACACTTAGACGAGGAATATATATATATATATATATATATATATAACAATAAAAATAATAATAGTACAAGAAATACACAAGTTAAACGAAGAATATGTATACACAATCAAGACCTTAAGATCCACTCTAAAGTTAGCCCGAGAGAAATGAAAGAGTAGGGGGTTAAAAGAGGAGAATAAGGGTTAAGTATGTAGCAAAACCTATCATTTGTGGGTTAACATCCATTCAGAAAAAGAGAAAGAAAGACTCACCATCATCATTCGCTGGTCACTGCCGACAAATCGGAAAAATAGTCGAAGAGGATAGGAAAAGGGTGAAAGATGAAGAGTAGTAAACTAAGAACGCTTACAAACCATGCAAACACAGTCTTAACTCAACACTGTCATACCATGCAAACTACAGCGTTGCAAGAGAGAGAAAGAAGAAAAAGGAAAAAAATAGTAGGAAGAGTATAACAAAAATGGGTTAATTTACGCTACGAGCTACATCTACGTTCGTGTTAGTCTATTTTTTTTTATTGCTGGCATCACACGCTGGCATGTCACAAGCTGGTATTAATCGTCAACAGATTCATCTTCGACCACCACCCCCAGAGTTCCTCTTGCTAAACGTTTTATTTCTTTAAACAACGTTAATATTTTTAAAAGGCTTATCTGAACGGTTTTCAAACATATTAACACTGGTAGAATTCACGACGGGGTGCGGGAAGATTATTCCATTTATCAATTACTTTAAACGTAAAAACGTTTTTAGCGATGTTAGTAATGAAACGTCTGCCACGCAACTTAAATCCGTTATTACGAGTATTGCTATTATCGAAAGTGAACAATTTGTCAAAATTTACGTTATCGATGCAAAAAACCACTTTTTTCTAGGTGAAGGTCAAAATATGAAAATAAAAACCCACTCTAATAGACAGAGTTTATTCCCACGACAGTTTCGACGCTCACTGGCATCCTCCTCGGGTGGATACAGAAACACGAATGAACCAAAACAAGAGGGAAAAACAGTCCAGGGACCGACCGTTAAAAATTCGCACCTAGGTTAGATCCCATTCTCCCGACACCGGAAGGGCATTTTCATTAAGTACATTCGCGCAAATTTAAAACTATCTTCCTGTTCTAAACATACAGATTCTATTATTTTTTATTTTTTACATAATTATTACATTTATTATTAAATTTATTACATTTAATATTGCATAATTATTTATTACAGAAATTATAAATTTATTATTACATTGGTTATTACATTGTTGTTTATTATACAGAACTTATAAACCGAAAAACGAATGAAAAAAGCCAATTAGGAAACAATCCAGAGACCATTGAGAAATTCGCACCTAGGTTAGATACCGTTCTCCCGACACCGGAAGGGCATTTTATTACAGGGTCCGCTTATAAGTACATTCCCACAAATTAAAACTATCTTCTTGTTCTATACATACAGATTCTAATATTTTGACATAATTACTGCATTTATTATTGCATTTACATTTTTTAACATTTATTATTATTACCTTTACCCTAATTATTAAATTTATATATTACCTTTATTATTACATCTGTTGCATTTATATTTATTTCCACATTTATTACTTCCATTATTACATTTACTAAAAGCGAGTAAGGAAACAATCCAATCCAGAGACATTTAAGAAATTCACACTTAGTTTCGAACACGTTCCCACGACTCCGTAAGGGATTTTTGACCAAGAATCTCATTAAAGGGTCTAACTTATAAGTACCTTCGCACAAATTAAAATTATCTACTTTTTCTATACACACAGATTCTATTATTTTTCTTTTGACATAATTATTACATTTATAAAGTACCTTACTTGATTCCCAATCTATAGCATGATTATTTTGGCTGGCGTGATAAAAAATGGCATTATTAGTATTACAACTTCTGAAGGCATATTTGTGTTCTTTAATACGGGTTTCAATATTTCTTCCAGTTTCTCCCACGTATACTAAATCACAACTTTTACAGGGAATGCTGTAGACACAGGCTTGTTCCTCTTTTGCAACGTTATTCCTAACCAATTTACTTTTCACGGTAGACGAATATTTGAACGCCAAAGCAAACTTAAAATCTTTCGTCTACGGTTTTACTCTTTCTAAGCCGGCAATGTAAGGCAAACTCACATATTGTTTTTGGTTAACTGAAGGTTCCCGAGGGGCATAAAAAGATTTTCTGGCTTTAAAATACGCCTTTCTGATAAACCACTCGGGATATTTTAAATCCTTAAAAATGTTCCAAATCTTTGAATTTTTCGGGTTCAGCAAACGAGGGCTACAAATCCTGAGTGCTCTTAGAAACATAGAAGAAATAATTGAGCTTTTAACCCCTTCATCATGATATGAAAAATAATGAATGTACGAATTACAATGAGTAGGTTTTCTATAGACCGTGAAATTGGGCTTTTCGCTTTCGTTAATGACCAAAACATCTAGAAAAGGTAATTGTTTGTCGTTCTCCCATTCATATTTAAATTTAATAGAGGGAACAAGATTATTTAATGACTGAAAGAAAGTGTCAAAGTTTTTCCAGTGGTCAGGCCAAAATGAGAAAATATCATCTACATAACGAAACCAAATTAGATTCCTGGGACATATTGTTTGCAACAATTCCGACTCATAATATTCCATGTATAATGTACTCAGTATTGGGGATAAAGGGGACCCCATTCCCATACCAAAACGTTGCAAATAAAATTCTTCACCGAAGGAGAAGGCATTATTGGTGAATTCAACAAAACCATCAGGAACTTATTAAAAGATGTCCGGCGATTGATCCAAAAGGATTTCTACAGATTAACCCCAAACTCCCCCACATTTACGGCCTCCAAAACCCGTAAGATTAATATACCACTCCGTCCCATTATTTCACACAGGGGTTCCTTTAGTTACAGGTTATATAAATTTCTTGCAGATAAATTATCCCCATTAGTTGGTAAATTTTCAGGCTCGCACATCACTAATTCCTGTGACTTTATTAACAAAGTTATGTCCTTAGATTTAAAACGAGGAAGAATGATCAGTTTTGACGTTGAGTCCTTGTTTACGAAAGTTCCCATTGATGATGTACTTAGTTTTTTAGATAGGAAAATTGCCAACATGTAACATAGAACTAGGCATGCCCATATCTGTATTTTTAGAACTGATAAAATTCTGTGTCACCAATAATGCATTCTCCTTCGGTGAAGAATTTTATTTGCAACGTTTTGGTATGGGAATGGGGTCCCCTTTATCCCCAATACTGAGTACATTATACATGGAATATTATGAGTCAGAATTGTTGCAAACAATATGTCCCAGGAATCTAATTTGGTTTCGTTATGTAGATGATATTTTCTCATTTTGGCCTGACCACTGGAACAACTTTGACACTTTCTTTCAGTCATTAATAATCTTGTTCCCTCTATTAAATTTAAATATGAATGGGAGAACGACAAACAATTACCTTTTCTAGATGTTTTGGTCATTAACGAAAGTGGAAAGCCCAATTTCACGGTCTATAGAAAACCTACTCATTGTAATTCGTACATTCATTATTTTTCATATCATGATGAAGGGGTTAAAAGCTCAATTATTTCTTCCATGTTTCTAAGAGCACTCAGGATTTGTAGCCCTCGTTTGCTGAACCCGAAAAATTCAAAGATTTGGAACATTTTTAAGGATTTAAAATATCCCGAGTGGTTTATCAGAAAGGCGTATTTTAAAGCCAGAAAATCTTTTTATGCCCCTCGGAAACCTTCAGTTAACCAAAACAATATGTGAGTTTGCCTTACATTGCCGGCTTAGAAAGAGTAAAACCGTTGACGAAAGATTTTAAGTTTGCTTTGGCGTTCAAATATTTGTCTACCGTTAAAAGTAAATTGGTTAGGAATAACGTTGCAAAAGAGGAACAAGCCTGTGTCTACAGCATTCCCTGTAAAAGTTGTGATTTAGTATACGTGGGAGAAACTGGAAGAAATATTGAAACCCGTATTAAAGAACACAAATATGCCTTCAGAAGTTGTAATACTAATAATGCCATTTTTTATCACGCCAGCCAAAATAATCATGCTATAGATTGGGAATCAAGTAAGGTACTTTATAAATGTAATAATTATGTCAAAAGAAAAATAATAGAATCTGTGTGTATAGAAACAGTAGATAATTTTAATTTGTGCGAAGGTACTTATAAGTTAGACGCTTTAATGAGATTCTTGGTCAAAAAATTCCTTACGGAGTCGTGGGAACGTGTTCGAAACTAAGTGTGAATTTCTTAAATGTCTCTGGATTGGATTGTTTCCTTACTCGCTTTCAGTAAATGTAATAATGGAAGTAATAAATGTGGAAATAAATATAAATGCAACAGATGTAATAATAAAGGTAATATTATAAATTTAATAATTAGGGTAAAGGTAATACTAATAAATGTTAAAAAATGTAAATGCAATAATAAATGCAGTAATTATGTCAAAATATTAGAATCTGTATGTATAGAACAAGAAGATAGTTTTAATTTGTGGGAATGTACTTATAAGCGGACCCTGTAATAAAATGCCCTTCCGGTGTCGGGAGAACAGTATCTAACCTAGGTGCGAATTTCTCAATGGTCTCTGGATTGTTTCCTAATCGGCTTTTTTCATTCGTTTTTCGGTTTATAAGTTCTGTATAATAAAGAACAATGTAATAACCAATGTAATAATAAATTTATAATTTCTGTAATAAATAATTATGCAATATTAAATGTAATAAATTTAATAAATGTAATAATTATGTAAAAAATAAAAAATAATAGAATCTGTATGTTTAGAACAGGAAGATAGTTTTAAATTTGCGCGAATGTACTTAATGAAAATGCCCTTCCGGTGTCGGGAGAATGGGATCTAACCTAGGTGCGAATTCTTAACGGTCAGTCCCTGGACTGTTTTTCCCTCTTGTTTTGGTTCATTCGTGTTTCTGTATCCATCCGAGGAGGATGCCAGTGGGCGTCGAAACTGTCGTCGAAATAAACTCTGTCTATTAGAGTGGGTTTTTATTTTCATATTTACGTTATCGATTTTATTAACGATTTTGAAAACTTCAGTACGCTCCCCCCTTAATCTCCTAGTTTCGAGTGAATGCAAGTCTAACTCTTTAATCCTATCTTCGTAAGACTTGTTGCGCAATGACGGAATTAGTTTCGTGGCGCGACGCTGCACCCTTTCCAACCTATCAATATCCTCACGTAAATACGGCACCAAAACTGAATGGCATATTCTAAATGACGCCTGACTAGGGACTTGTAAAGGAGCAATATAATATTCTTCGATTTAAATTCGAAATTACGTACTATGAAGCCTCACATCCTATTAGCTTTTGCGCAAGACTCCGGGCACTGGTTCCTAACTTTTAAATCCTTAGATGCGCGTACGCCTAAATCTACTTCCTCGTGAACGCTCGCTAACTGTCTATTATCCATCGTGTCTATTATTACATCGTGTAATTATTGTTACGAGAACCTATATGCAAAACTTTACATTTGTCTATGTTAAATTGCATCTGCCTCTTATCTTTCCACTCCATAATCCTATTTACATCGTCTTGGAGCCTATTTCTATCGTCCACGTTAAGAACTTTACCGCCTATTTTAGTATCGTCCGCGAATTTTGACACGTTACTGGTCAAGCCTACATCTATATGGTTAATGTAGGTTACGAATAGCAATGGGCCTAACACTGAACCCTGACGGACACCGCTACCTACATCCAACCACCCTGATTCACTACCATTAAGAATGACCCTCTGTTTCCTAGCACCTAGCGCGAAGCCATTTCTCTAATTAGCTACCTGACCGCGTATACCCTGCGTTTTAACCTTCGCAATTAATCTTCTATGCGGAACTGTCTCGAACGTTTTTCTAAAGTCTAAATAAATAAAATCAGCCGCTCTATGCCTATCGTATGCCTATCGTATTCGCGCACTCTTTCGTTAATAAAATTCTAACAAATTAGTTAAACAAGATTTATGGCGTCGAAACCCATGCTGACTATTATTAATCAAATCGCGACTTTCTAAGTGATCGATGATACGATCCCCAACTGCAGATTCCAAAAGTTTACCGACAGTTGACGTTAAGCTAATAGGCCTATAATTGCTAGCTACTGTGCGGTCGCATTTTTTTAAAATGGGCGTAACGTTAGCTAATTTGAAGTCTTCAGGAATAATCCCCGCTTCCAGTGACTTATTAAAAATTTTTGTTAATGGGCCTACTATCACGTCTTTGAAATCTTTCAAATGTCTAGGATGAAGCGCGTCATGGCCTGGAGCCTTGCTAACTTTTAGCTTATTGATATAATGCGCAATCTCACCCTCGTAAACAGTTATTTCATTCAAAATAGTCTCGCTACTAAATGGAACGATATCGTCCACGTCGGGGACATTATTTACATCTTCTACGATAAAAACAGTCGCAAAAAGTTGTTGAAAATACCTGCCATCGCCTAAGCGTCGGAAGCCGAAGCGCCTTTAGCGTCCACTAGAGGGCGTATGTTATCTTTTATGGGCTTACGATTATTGACTTAGTCAAAAAACGTTTTAGGATTATGTTTACTATCCGCAGCTATAAGTATCTCTAAATTACGCTTAACATTCCTAACAGATCTAAGCTCCTGACGTCTAAGCTCGATATATCTATTAAAGTTAGCTACTGTGCCATTACGCTTATTAAGTCTATACGGTCTGTTACGCTCGTTTTGAACTCGCCTATTTCTGTAGTCCACCACTTGGGCCTACAATGATTTGTAGCGTGCCTGGGCCTACGAGGAATAAACTCCCTTTCGATATTCATAAAACTTTCTTTAAACGCCTCCCAATGAAAATTTGCGTCATTACCCATAAATAAATTATCCCAGTCCACTACTCTCATCATGTCCGCAAAACTATCAAAATTGGTCCTACGAAAATCAGGGACTTCTATTACGTTACTATCCTTACTGTTTTCTATCAATAGCTTAAAACTAATAATTGATCGCTACATCCCAAACTCTCACCTACTTCTAAACCTTCGACTATATTATCGTCGTTCGTCATCACGAAGAATATGTTAAACGAAGAATATGTATACACTATCAAAAATTGATAATATAAGAAATTCACGAGTTTAACGAAGAATATATATTCAATAAAAAATAATAATATAAGAAATACACAAGTTGAACGAAGAATATATATGATAAAAAAATAATAATAAAAGAAATACACAGTTTTGAGCGATGGAATATAAACATGAAAATAATAGTACAGGCGAAACCTATATACGCATTATGTTCTACCGCGTTTATCTAAAATACTAAACTCGCACGTGATCGAGTTTAAAGTTTCATCATTGTTACTTTGCACTATGCTATAAATTTGATTTAGCATTATTTCACCACTCAAGGTGTGCGGGTGCCTATACTTGATATAAATGGCCTTCAATTCGTTCAGTACTATTTTTGTGCCCACTCTGCAGTTGGTGACGCACAAAGAGGGCATCGTTAGCCACAACATCATTATTAAATTCAAGGTTATAAACACTCCTTTCCAATCGAGGGTTTTTCTTACCGATCCGAGCTTTTCAATCGTGAACTCTTCTTCACAACGTATAGCGGCAATTGAAATAATCTTCTAAGTCGTATCGACAGCTGCTCATTATACAGGGTGTCCCATAAGTCCGGCATCATAGGAAAAATAATAAAAAAGGCAAAACAAAAGCTTTTATTTACAGAACGTGCTCAATATGTCCACCATTGTTTTCAATACACAAATTCAGACGTGATACCCAGTCAGCAAGCACACGGTGAATGATGTCAGGAGTGATGGTGTTACATGCCCCAATAATGCGCTGTCGCAAATGTTCAACACTCCTAATTTTCTCTGCGTATACCAGCGCTTTCAAGTGGCCCCAGAGATAAAAATCTAGTGGCGTGAGATCCGGGCTTCTAGCTGGCCATTCCACAGGCCCTCGACGTCCTATCCAATGACAAGGGAATTGTTGGTATAGGTATTCCCTTACTTGGGTGCTGTAATGTGCAGGAACGCCGTCTTGCTGGAACCATGTTGGGAAATTTCCTTCTTCGTTCAAGACACTGGGAAATGCTTCTTCCTTGAGCATACGTAGGTAGGTGCCTCCAGTGACATGTTCATTGAAAAAGAGGGGGTCTATGATGTGATCCTTCCAAATGCCACACCATACCATCACCCGAGATGCACCTTGTTCCTTTGAAGAGGTATACCAGTGAGGCTTGTTTTGAGACCAGTAACGGGTGTTCTGTCGATTTACCTCACCATTTCCATAAAAAACAGCCTCGTCACTGAACAGAATGGTGGACTGGAAATTGGCATCCCGAGCATATTTTTCCGTAGCCCACTCACAAAATTCCATCCGCCGGTCGGGATCATCTTCGCTTAATTTCTGTAGGATCTGAAGTTTATATGGATGCCAATTGTGAGCCTGAAGAATGCGATGGATGCTACTCTTCGACACTCCTGTCCCGGCGGACAATCGCCGAAGAGACTTATTGGGACTTCTGCTAAAATGAGCCAGGATAGCAGTTGCTGTATCATCGTCAGTGGACCTCCTTGAAGGTCCACTGCGAGGTTTATCTTCTATGGATCCTGTTTCCTTAAACTTTGCAAGAAGTCTGCTAACACACCTCTGTGTTATTGGCTCGCGGTCTGGATGCAGTCTGTTAAATTCAGCAGCGGCCTCTCTTTGACTCCGATTTCCTATGAGTAGAATTATCTGGATTCGTTCTTCCTTGTTCACAGACATTTTGGCCTGTAGAAAGAGAAAAATATGAATTACGGTTTGTAGAAATGGAAAAATATGAATTTCTCCTATGATGCCGGACTTATGGGACACCCTGTATAAAGAAACAATTCTTCAGGATGAACAGTGTAGGCGAGCTCTGCCCTGTACCGCTCAAGTCCTTTGTACCAAAGTTCATGATATTTCGAAGAGTCTAAACCTTTTAAATAAGCATCCAGCTCGAGACCATTCTCGCCATGTTCATTCCTACATTCGATAAACCCGTCGAGCAGAGCGGTGTATGCGTATTCAAGAACCGTATCAAAATAAACCATATCCACAACACGTGCGCCTAATATAGGCTTTAGCTTGCGGAAACTGACAATTTCAAACATTCTGTCGAGGATGAAGCGGTTTCGCATTGGGACAAGAACCTTATTATCAGATGCATTCTTCCACATCAGTCATATATCAATGCATGGCTGATCGTTATTTATACACAACGTACAAACAGTGGCATATGAGGGGTATCACTAATCTGTTCTCTTCTTGTACCTACACCTACAGGTATTTTATAACGATCCTCACTCCACTTCTCAACTATCACGAAGACTCTCTTCATCTCTTCAACACTTAAATAAACAACATTACGTTTGCCAGAGTTTGCTTTTCTACAAGTCATTTCAAGTACTTAGTTAATGGCACCGGTTTTACGTCTGAACACACTGGAATATACGGCTTTGAGAATGCTGCTGAAAGGAAGCTCCATCGTTTTCCATTGTGAGACTGTGAGAGTACACAAACAGTTGGATCAAGCTCTGAGATGACTATGAGCAACCGGTGCGCGGTTTACTCGGAGAAAGGTGTGGAGAAGTGAGTCACACGGGTGAGTTATACTAAGCGTTAATGTTTCGTGTACGGGTTTGTTCCAGCATGAATCATGCGAGTACTTGTGCCCATTATACCGGGAAATCAGAATCTTTCCTATACATGGGCAATATCGGCTTTGTTTTATCATTCCTCAGATTGCGCATTAGACATTTTTCGTTTATTTCCAGGAACTACACACATTTCACTAACAATCCGGAGCACAATTTGAGAGAAACATGTTCCCGTATTTATTCTTTTTGCTTAGCAGTCGATACTCGTTTCTAAATGTTATTAAAAACTCACACAGACCTTTAGACACAACCTCACTACGAACCTCGTCATGCTATATATGAATGTAGTTGTAAAAGTATTTCAGACTGTCCATTATGATAAGATTTACATTCTTATCCGCAGGTTACGCGGACTCGGTATGAAGTAGCCTGACATAATACCGCTTGTCACACCACTCATCAACAAGACTCACAACCCATACCCGTTGCTTCTCTTCTGCACTTGTTGTTTCTTTCACTTCACGGTATATGTATGCTTTTATACAGTTTAGCCCTACAAGGTAGTCCATTACATCGTTTGTGCCGCGAAATCCGGTAATGCTTTCGCCAGAATATCCATAGAATATTTGAACATCTTGTTCCTCGAGCTTCGTACGGTTCAATGTAGCCTTTCAGTATATTCAGTAGCCTTCAGTAGCATTTTTCAGTACTCACCACATTTTCCGTCTTTACCGAATACCACTTCATAAACGTCGAACACGCAATATGAAAGGTAGACATCACTATTTTTCATCTACGCGAGATTTCTTCAAATATACGTCTGAGATCCAGGGCTTGCTGCGTTCAACTGAGCACGAAGGGGCAGAGATTGCGCAGGTAGTAGCAGGAGTCACGTGAGCCTTTGCCTGATCTTACAGTGCGCGGAGCTTAGGACTTTTTCCTGTAAACACACACGCACACACACACAAAGGAGAAAGTGAAACCCTAATTGAAACATGATTTATTTATAAAAATATTCATATATACGTAATAAATAAAATAAACATATCGTTAACCCTTTCATGCCGTATGGGCGCAAATGAGCCCATCAAATTTTATGAGATTTTAGTCATTCTGGAGATATAACACAAGTGTTTTTTTGTGGCATGAAAAGTAAACAAAAATCAGGTATGAAAGGGTTAACGAGTAAATAGACATATATATATCGTAAAGAACGACGCTTGTATAGGAGATATTCCGCGCAAGACGAGAGAGAGAGAACGGTGTATATATAACATTCAAATACCATGGTACCCAAATGGTACAGTATCATAGGTGCCAGGCACCTGGTAACGTTTCCTATAGGTGTTACGACACACTTTCGTACCCCTAAGTTCCTTCACGCCCCCCCAGTTTCTGTGCCCGAAAATTGTGGGTCCATACAGTCAGTTGGGGTGGTTGGTCACTCTCATCTTCTAAGCACACTAGCTCCTTCAACGAGTCAAAGTTAACGACCCGTCGGTTCGGCAGGTTAAGCGTGATGCTCTTCGCCTTCACGATATATTTCAGCTCTTCCCCTACCCTCACCCGTAACCCATAAGTTTTTGGCCCTATTGATACAAAGGAGTCAGCGTATGCACCATCACGATACTCATCCTTGATCTCGTGAGTCAACTCTCCGAGGAATTCCCCAATAGGCGGCATGTATTCACCCTCCCTCTCTGTGAATATTACGATATGTCAGCGTACAGCACCCTCCGCCCAAGAGAGTGCAGTAGTCCCCAAAGCTTGATGCTTGCATATGCCGTTGTGAAGCTGCCTACAGGTATGTTTGTAACCCGTGAGTTATCTGTGGACAATTCGGTGATGTTGTACTTTATTATGTACGTGTTACCAACATTCACGATCACCATGACCTCTTTATCGGGGCATTGGCATCATCCCACACCTCGTTCATCTTTCCTGTATTCTGTGCAAACGTTCATCTTTCCTGTATTCTGTGCAAACTTGCCCCAAATACTATTTAGGAACAACTTTGCACTATAGCGCTTGCCAGGGTTCTTAACAATTTGGGCCCGTTCAAGTTGTATTCCTTCACGGTCACGGTAGCGCTTAATATACGCCGATTTTTTACCCTCGCTCTCAACCCTTGCGGGTAGCCTGATGCTTCTACTTTATCCTTCAAAAAAGTATTTATATACGGCGTGAAAAGGTTGGGTAGCTTCTGAAACATCCACACCTTATATATCTTCAATATTCTGTAACCATGGCAGAGGGCTAGGAACAGCTCAGCACTTGTATGTACATTGTACACCTCTGATCTTCCGTTGGTTGGTTGTGTGATTACAGGACCCATTGTTCTCCTCTGCGCACTTCACGCACAGGGGAAACATAAGCTTGTGATCTATAACGACGGGTAAGATCGGCATCCATAAATCGCGACGGGGGAGCACGTCCACGAAAGAAAAACCGAAATAGTACTGACCGAAATAGTACTGGTTCAAATTTGTTGAGAACACCTCGATGGTGGGCAGGTCAGTAGGGTGGATCACTTTTCACTTTTTTTAAAAATTATAGCTGGTCAAAGTTTATCCCATGATTTGGTTCAGTGGAAGTACACTGACACCATTTTTACCAAAGTCGATCAATATTTAGGGGTCGCGCATTGACCTTGAAAATTTCAATTTTGGAAATTTGGCCAAATTGACAATCTTTTACTGAATAAAGATAAATCATCAAATGACCATATTTTCTGAATCCTCTCAGTGAAAGAAATACTCTCAGATACTTACCAAGTTGATAGGACAAGTGGTTTAGAAGTTATACTCACCTTGAGATTGCATTAAAATTTAAAATATCGTATTGTCGCCGTACCTCCATATGCTGTCTGCCATTGTCTGCTTTTTAGGATAAGATAAACCGAATAAGGAAAGATCAAATGTATTTTGTATTAAAACGGTTTACCGATATCACTACAGGCACTTACTCCGGTGCCCCTAACTAGGTTCAAAAACTGTATGAATCGTGGTTAGAACACACGTCATCTTAAGGCGTGCGCCATGTACTCTCTCTGCTAACTCCCTTTCCCTCTGCGCTACGTCATCTTGGCAAGTGACGACTTCTTGAAGTCACCGAGTTCTTTCCGGCTCTTTTCCACGAGCTGAAGAAGACCCTGCAGCTGTGACTCGTCTTTTGTGACAGTGTTCGCGTAATCGTCTATCAGTTTTATCCCTCTCTCTGCCACGTCGTTGGTAACTTTCAGATGCGAGATGACATTCTTCAGATCACAGTAGTTCTTATCTTGATCCCACTTATTCACCGGCAGAGTGAGCCACGTAGACGCGCACACCTGCAGGCCTGTGAACACGAACCACGATGACTCATCGATCAGGTCCGGAAGGCGCGTCGTGTCATCAACCGAGACGTTGTCATACGTGAAGTCCTCGGGCACAGCGAGGCGGCACAGCTTCTTTGCCATCTCGTGCTCCACAGTGTCTTCCACTTTGTAACTGCAGAGGGCGAAAACGACGGTCTGAGGCCTCAGATACCACAAGTGCCGCCTGATCACTGCCAGTGAAGCCTCTGCAATCTCGCGATCCACAGCCCTGTACTGCAGAAGACGCTGGTACAACACAAGGTCATTCAGCGGGGCATCAGCTGCGACAGGAGCCGCCAGCCAGGCAGGTGCGTAGCGGAGTGCAGTAAATAGTACCACTCTCTGAAGTTTCTGTACCAGCTCGTCGTCGAACTCCAGCTGACCGCTGAACATCAGGAGCTTCGTGTAGTAGATGATCTGAAACGAATACGCACTGTGATGTATAAATACCGATACCACTCCATATAAGTTTGTTTAATGGTAAATTATTTATCCTATTTTTTCTGGTAGGGACTTCAAATGGCTGTTTGCAGAAGGCAATACAATATTTAACTTCTAATTCAAAATACCAACCTTGGCCATCCACCTCGCATGATGGTAGGCTCCTGCGCGCATGAAGTGTGTGCCACGACGTGGCTGGGCCCCGAGTACCTGGAGTGTAATCTCCGCCACTTCTCGGTAGTCTTCTCTGACAAGACCAGAAGCGGTGCTGAGGAACCTGACTGCCTCATCTCGGAGCTCCATCAGCCACGTCACCTCCGCCAAATGCTCGATCTCCAGCTCGCGATAAGTCGAGAGGTCGAGCTTGTCCCACCTGAAAGGGGAGTTATGAAAATATTGCATGAAAACGACTGAAGTTTCCCTTTTCGACTGCTATTAACATCATTAGTAGAAGGACGCTGATATCTCAATTGCTCTGAAGGCAAAAAATCATTGGAGAAAACAAATGCGCCTTAGACTTGAAATTCACCTTCTCCTCAGATACTGGAACAAAGGTTCAGTTGGTGCTGTGGTTCTTCCAAACGCGGTGATGACCACTGCCCCCACAATGAACTCCATAACGTGATGGCGACAGCCCAGCTGGAAGAGCGGTTTACCAAGCATGTTCTCCAGCCGGACCACTGCACCCTGCACCCCCCCCCGTATTGGAGGAAGTTGTGTCGAAGCACAGTCCAATCACGTTGTTCTCGCATCCCCAGTCTTTGAGAGCACGAAAGGTCGCCTGGGCCTGGGACAGACCGGTGCCGTCAGCAACAGTCGGAACGGCCAGCAACTTTCCTTCTGTGCATTGGGGAGCTCCGGATATGAGAATCGCCTGGCGTGCTCCATTGATCCAAGAGAGTCCTGAAACGTATGTCATACATGCCAATCCATTATCGTCCACTGGAATATGTCAATCCACTGTCGTCATTGGAACATGTTAATTCACTGTCGTCCACGGTGAGGGCAAAACTGACCTTGATTACTTTACCGTCCCAGTGGACGACAGCATGCCTCGGAGATACGAAGGATTTCTGCACAGCTGTCGACACTTCACAACGATGTGCCACTCTTCCACGGCGAGACGTGTCCTTCGAGATACTGAATTTGTCCAGGTCTACGGGCGGATCTGCCGAACGTAGGACTGCCGCCACGACACTTGCCACCTATGTGCGAAATTGAAAGGAAATTGACAATGATGCGTATGGTTTTTATGTGACAAAATAATCACTAAATTTTCCGTCGTTACGTCTATTATATCTTTGTCAAGGAAAGATCATTACTGATATAAAACACCTGATTATTGGACATCCGGAAGCGATCAGCCACTTCAATAACAGCCGGTGCATTGAGGATGCGGTGAGGAAGGCTGATTGATACAGTTGATTCTCTCGGCTGTCGGTATGGTGGTTCTAGCTGTGATTCGGAGTTGCTCGATGATCTGCTTTCTATAGATTCATCGTCGCTCTCAGCTTCGGTTCCTAATTTCGTTTTTGAGGTGCCTGGCTCATCACGAGATTGTTGTCTTGAGAGTTGCCGTTTTCTCTTGACAACGAACACTTTATCATTCCCACTCATTGTTGCCTGGCGCAGGCCCCGTTGATCCTCATAAAATTTAATATCTTCTTCTTTGTTGTTGTCTGAGAGCAGTCGACTTTTCTGTATCTCTTCAATAGCATCGGGAGCTCCGATGTCCCAGAGCTTGTTCAGATTTTCTGAAAACTTCTCCCTGCCTTTTCCCGCGTCACTGTCTCTCATCTTGCTCTTCTGCAGTGAGCGCCACTCTTCCCACAGTAACTCCAGTATTCTTTCGCAGTTACGCCTCGTGATCGTCTTTATACGTGCCATGTTCCAAAATGCCAGAACATTGGCCACCGTGTCTTTTACGGCGGCCTTCCTGTCAGTAGTTTCCTGCTTGGCATAGAAGAAGTACTGGAGAACTTGATGGGTGGTTGGCAATTTGGCACCACCGATCGAGGAAGATGGCTGACCAATTAAGAAGACGTCCGTGGCTGACCTTAGAGAAGGTGGTGCTGTTGTTGCTGCCTTCTCTTTTCCAGAATAAGTAACTTTCAGAGTCTTCCCACTCCTGGTTGTTAACAGTTTATCCATTGTACTAAAGTCTAGACTTATTAAACAAGAATCAATTGACACAGTTGATCTGTAAAAAGCAAACTGTGATTAGTAAAAATATTGGTCATAGACATAGCGTGTGTGTGTAATTGGGATTTTAGGATGCGCCAGCTACTGATGCTATGATTACGTCCATTACGGGAGACAAATACGGTATTTTAAATTTTAATGTTATTTCTAGGTGAGTGTAACTTCTAAACCACTTGTCCGATCAACTTGGTAAGTATCTGAGAGGATTTCTTTCACTGAGAGGATTCAGAAAATATGGTCTTTTGATGATTTATCTTTATTCAGTAAAAAATTGTCAATTTGGCCAAATTTCCAAAATTGAAATTTTCAAGGTCGATGCGCGACCCCTAAATATTGATCGATTTTGGTAAAAATGGTGTCAGTGTACTTCCACTGAACCAAATCATGGGAAAAACTTTGACCAGCTATAATTTTTAAAAAAAAGTGAAAAGTGATCCACCTTACAGGTCAGGTCCCACCAGTTTTTCAGGTGCACCTACGGGATACGGATTGTTCTTCATCACGTAGGGATATAAAGAACAGAAGTCGTAGTAATGGAGTTTCACGCCCTTCGTACGCGGAAAATATAGCTTGAATGGGTTTGTAGGCCTCTGAACAAGCTATCACCGCACTTGAGAGGATCCAGTGCCATTAAACGCTTGATGTTTATTTCTTCGCGGTACTGCCCATCTGTTTCAATCCGTGCATCATATTCATTCTCCCACAAGATATTGTGAGTGAAGTGGGAGCCTATAAGCTGATCGCTGGTGCTGGTCCATACAAGACTATCAGCAGGAGATCTACCGTGGATATCTCCTACGATTCCACACTCAGGACGTGGGCATCCATGCCACCAGCAACCGTTAAAGGAGTACACAGTCTTCTCACCAGTGGCACGGTCTTCGCTTAGACCATCAACCCAAAAAACACGACCATTGACCTTAATGGGTACTTCTCCCGTGTTGTGGGCGTGTTTTTTGTATACTCCGGTCTGCTGCTGAATGTGTATGAGCCAGTAAATAGCCTTGTGCCCATAACTGCGAGGGTTGTTTCTGTGAATGACTGCTAAGGTGTCTTCAGGCATGAAATTGTTCTTGAACACAGTAAAGCACAATGAGGCGATTGTGGTTGCGACTTGCAGCGGATCGTAGTTGAAACGGTCTCTGTATATTAGGGTGTCCCATTTTTGACCAACTTCTTTTTTTCCCTGGTCCAACCTCCTAATATCATTATGCCTGTCCCTCTAACTAAAGAAATAGCAATTATTTTCCATTTGATGAAAATTTCGGAACCCCTAGGCCAACAAAACCAAATTTCACCTTTTCTTTATCAAGAATTGTCGATTTTCGGAAGTCCTTCGGTTATATATTTCTTGCATTTTATTATAACCTCATTCGGTGTACATTTTTGGAGAGAAAATTAAAATAGCTATCGATTGATACCTGATTTACTATGCTTTTGTACCAAAATAGAAAATTAAAAGGTAAAAATGTCTGTTTTTTAACATTTTCTTCTACATTTTGTCTTGAACGGGATTTAGAGAATAGGTGTTACTGTCACCTGTGAAGCATCTTCCCAATGCAGCTTCTCTGTAATGGGCCTTGGAATATATTTGAGACTCACAATATTTCCAAAGTGGGAACAACTCAAGAGATTGAACATTTCATGCCAGCTCTTGAGCACCATCATTTCTTTTTATTCAACAAACATACAATGCCTTGAACAGAAAAATTACTTAGTAAAGCAAATGAATGTATGAAATAATATCTGAATACTGATAATGATTGAAGCTATTCTAGCAGTTGAACTAAGGAACTCTTTCTAAAAGATGTCAACAAACTTCTTTGATATTCCACAACTTGCAGGAGTTGTTGTCTTTGTTCTTCATCTGTTGTGATGCAATTGTCGAAATCTTCAATTAATTGTACTCCACGCTCTGTCCTCTTTCCACGTTTTAACAGGTTTATTTAACCATTTTCCATTGCTATGTAGAATATCAAAGAAAAACCAAGATTTGGGTCCAGCTACTGAAGCTAGTTTGGTTGATTTATTGATCAAAGGAAATACTGGTTTGCCACTTTGGGCATACGAGCTTCTTTTATCATTTATATGTGATCTAATAATTTTCGTAGCAATGTTTCTTTTCTCTTCATCAGATATACATAAAGAAAATAATGAAAATGGAATAAGCTCCTCAGTTAGGTACCAACAAAAGCCTTCGAATATCTTGATTATACTATGAGCTACATTCCTGTCCACTTGTCACCATATATGTGAAGGTCACTATAGAAAGTCAAATCATTGATTGCTGTATCTGACGCTTTTGGTGCTTTGAGCTATGGTTGGATATATAAAGCAGTGAATAAGCAGAACTCTTCTAAGTGTTTCACATATTCTTCAGCATAATCCATTTGTTTGCTGAATGCCAGCATTTTAGCAGAATAAAAAATAGTTGCCATCCAGCGAACATTATGAATTGCTCCTGGACGGAGACAACGAACTCCGTTAGGTGGTATATGCCCAAGAATTTGGGGAACAACTTCTGCGCATTCTTTATAATCATTCCTGAGAAATATGTTTCCGGTATCTGTGTCGCTTAACATCTTCAAAACTTGGGTTACTCGTTGTATCTTTGATTTCATCTGTCTATTTGTATTTTCAAAGTTGTATAAGGTTTTGTGACGTCTAATGTCTTCCATTTATCTCGAAACTGTTTAAATAACACATTTTCTCGGCCTGTGGTAGTGCCAAATATTTGAGTAAATGCAGCGGCCAAGACTCTTTCGTAAATGTAATGCCTACATGCAAGCCACATTACCTTCCTTTATAGGAGCTCTTCTAAAATGATGCAGGCTCTATTTATTAGGGCGGAGCGTTTTTTACACTTTTTTCGATTTTCGTTTTGTAATAGCGCGGAAAAGTGGCGCTTCCACGTCAAAACTGAGTGTGTAAAATCTCAGAGATCTGCAATAATATCTTCTGCCTCCGCACGCGCGTTGAAAATCCAAAAAATGCGCTAAAATACACATTTTTTCAATATTTTCTTATAGTTTGAATTTTCATCCGACCTTCTTATAATAGCGAGGAAAAGCATCCTAAAGGTTTATTTTAGACTAGTTTTAAACATTTTTGTCCTGCGATAATATCGTCTGCCACCGCAAACGTTCCAAAATACTGAAAAATCCGCATAAATCAAGTATTTTGCATACTCAGCCTATACACTAATAAATTCACTTCGTACGTCATGTAGTACTCCCACATCGTTCTAGAAGCTTCCCCACAGCCTGGTATGGTGTGTTGCTCGTCATTGCCATATACGGCAATGAGTCAGTGAGTGATGACTGATGAGTCATGACTCACAACACTCTACCAGGCCTTCTTGCTCTCACTTCCCCGCACTGTTGTGCTAGCTACGTTTCGGGTAAGATGTGTATTGTGTTGCTCTTGCTGTTAATACATCTTTGGAACACGACAACACGCATATGTGGACATATACTGCATATTTTAGTGCATAATAATACGTTGGTGTAATATACAAAACTTCTGCAGAATGCAAGAATATTTTACGTTTTAGGAGTAATTTCTTAATTTTTATATTAAGTACTGTGTTTTTCCCAATGTCAGTACCAGCTCAAGCAACAAGAACTTCTTCAAGTTGCCCTATATTTGGGGCTCCTGCTGAACTAGACAAGAGGTGCCTTCCAACCTATAAGGACTTCATGAAATATTTTCATCAAATAAGGTTGAATCTGAAGACATCGAGAAAAGAGCCCACAGTTGCAGAAATTTCGGGTGTTCTCTCAAAAACTCTCGAAGGTTTGTGGAAAACAGCCTCTATTCCTATTGTTTCTCATAACCGTGTCGTTCAAATGATTAAAAATTACCATGAGAAATGTCAAACCTTCTAAAGTCAATAAAAAGGAAACAAGATAGTGACTCATTCAAAATTAAATTACAAACATTTCAAAATGAGGCAGAAAACAATTACTTGACATCAGTGCTTGCAAATGTGAAAATTTTGATAAGTGTTCATGTGAAAACTATCTCAAGGTTCCAGCAATTGAACAAGACTTCTTTAAATATCAGAGAACAACAAGAAAATTGGCAATAGGCTCTCTTGATGTTTCACAAACTCGTAAAGATCTAGCAACTATTGCTAGAAGACAACAGAGAATGAAACAGTATGAACCAAAACCATCTACCAGTAAAGGACTAGCAACTGAAACACTGTCATCAACATCAAGTGAAACAGAAGGAGCGGATTCTGATTATGAACCGACACAGAGAATCAAATCGATGGAACAATCTCATCATGGAACAATCTCATCATTGGCTATAGCTTGTGACAGAACTGGTGTGTCAGACAAGTCTGCTGCTATAATTGCTTCGGCTTTTCTCGAAGACGTGAGAATTATAAACGAAAAAGATTTAAGTTCAGTAATAGACAGATGCAAAATAAGGAGAGCTAGAAAAAGAGTGAGATCTAACATTCAAAAGAGAGATTACGAAGAAGAAACTATGGAGAGTATCTATTTCGATGGAAGAAAGGACAGAACTGCAGTGCAAGAAAAAGTTGGCAGTAAAGGTTATCAAAAAAATATAACAGAAGAACATGTCACTTTGCTTCAAGAACCAAACTTGCATTATATTGGGCATGTAACTCCCACTTCTGGCTCAGCACAGAGTATATCTTCTGCAATTTTGGATTTTTTTCGCTCGAATGAGATTGACACCTCAGAAGTTAAAGCCATTGGATGTGACGGGACAGCAGTTAATACAGGACCAAATGGAGGAGTGATAAGAAGTATTGAAGAGCACTTTCAGAGAGCACTCCAGTGGCTGATTTGCTTGCTTCATACTAATGAACTTCCCTTGCGGCACAGAGTGACTGACATTGATGGTAAAACAACAGGTCCTCATAGTTTTACGGGGCCTATAGGAAAAAAGTTAATTGATTGTGAAAAGAGACCTGTTGTTGAGTTTGAAGCAGTTGAAGCGGAAGAAATTGTAGTTGACAGAGATGATCTGAGCACAGATCAGAAATATTTGGGAAAAATCTGTGATGCTGTGTCAAAAGGTGAATGTACTCCCTCTCTAGCTCAAAGGAAACCAGGCAAAATGGCACACTCCAGATGGGTGACAACTGCTAACCGCATACTTCGTCTCTACGTTTCAATTGAAGAACCTTCAGACGACCTTAAGTGTATCATGGATTATATTATGAAAGTTTATATTCCAATGTGGTTTCAAATCAAGAGAAATTTTTCAGCAACACAGGGGGCCAAACATCTTTATCAAATGATACAACGCTCGAGGTCGTTGAGTGCCCGCTGTATAGAAATAGTTGATCGTGTTATTCAGAGAAATTCCTATTTTTCTCATCCTGAGAATGTTCTCCTTAGTATGATTCACGATGAAGCAAAACATATCAGAGAATTAGGATGGAAGAGAATCCTTAAAGCAAGAGATTCTGAGTCAACCGCAGTGAGAATGTTTAAATTGCCCACGTTGAACTTTCAGTGCAGTGAGTACTACAACATGATTAACTGGCAAACTTGTGAGCTGTCAGAGCCTCCTCTGACAAAAGTTCTATCATGCTCCGACATCCTGAACTATATCTGTAACAATAATTACACGTACACGATGGATGATAGAGAGTTAGCGAGCGTTGACGAGGAAGTAGATTTAGGCGTACGCGTATCTAAGGATTTAAAAGTTAGAAGCCAGTGCCTGGAGTCTTGCGCAAAAGCTAATAGGATGTTAGGCTTCATAGCGCGTAATTTCGAATTTAAATCGAAGGATATTATACTGCCCCTTTACAAGTCCCTAGTCAGGCCTCATTTAGAATATGCCGTTCAGTTTTGGTGCCCGTATTTGCGCGTGAATATTGATAGGTTAGAAAGGGTTCAGCGTCGTGCCACGAAACTAATTCCGTCATTGCGCAACAAGCCTTATGAAGATAAGATAAAAGAGTTAGACTTGCATTCACTCGAAACTAGGAGATTAAGGGGGGAGCTTATTGAAGTTTTCAAAATCGTTAATAACATCGATAACGTAAATTTTGACAAACTGTTCACTTTCGATAATAGCAATACTCGTAATAACGGATTTAAGTTGCGTGGCAGACGTTTCATTACTAATATTTTCAGTCTACCAGCGTTAATATGTTTAAGAACCGTTTAGATAGGCATTTTAAAAATGCTAACGTTGTTTAAAATAAAAAACAATTAGTAACAGGAGCTCTGGGGGTGGTGGTCGAGAATGAGTCTGTTGACGACTAATGCCAGCTTGTGACATGTCAGCGTGTGATGCCAGCAATAAAAAAAAAAAAATTAGACTAATATGAACGTAGATGTAGCTCATAGAGTAAACTAACCCACTTTTTGTTTAACTTTACCTATTTTTTTTTTTTCCTTATCCTCTCCTTACTTGTATGTCTGTAGTTTGCATGGTATGACAGTGAGTTAAGACTGTGTTTGCATGGTTTGTAAGAGTTCTTATTTTACTTCTTTTCATCTTCCACCCCTTTCCTATTCTCTCCGACTATTTTTCTGACTTGTCGGCAGTGGCCGGCGGATGATGATGGTCAGTCTTTTTTTTCTTTTTCTGAATGAATGTTAACCCACAAGTGATAGGTGTTCCTCCTTACTTAACCCCTTATTCTCTTCTCTTCTCTTAACCCCCTACTCTTTCCTTTCTCTCGGGCTAACCTTAGAGTGGATCTTAGGGTCTTTGTTAGCCTTAGCTTCTGTAGATCTATAGGAGATGTACCTGATTTCATCCCACGCTTTCGTTGCCACACCAAAGCGGTTGAACGGCATATAAAGCTGGTAACAGAGGCTTCAGCTGCAGTATGCGGTTCAGAGGCAAGGGATGGATTTATCAGAGCAAGATTAGAATCCAGAAAGAAAATGCCAAGAATGGAAACAAAAAGTGACTACAGTGTGTAACTAGCCTAAGTCCGATAACGGTAGGGTGGTTGGCTCGGGCAGGGAGGAACTCGAAATGCAGCCACCTCCACGTGGTGAGTTCTGGGTTATTTTGTCAATATAGTACATTCAATATTGACGAAATAATCGAGGAGCTGCATGCATATTACATAATAAGTCATCAAAAATAAACCAAGCATATGCAAAGTAAACTGCATTGGTGGACCTAAATTATTTAATTGCTCAAATATATAAACTTCTTAAATTACTAAAATATGATATAATGAATTGTTAATTGCATTACTTAATACATAATTAACGAATAAACTGTGGTGTAGGGTCGAAGTTCACCATAATAGCGTCATTATAAAATACGCTATTTATGTAAATTTACCCGTATTTGGAAAGTTTGCGGAGACAGAAGAAATTATCGCAGGACAAAAATATTTAAAAGCAGTCTAAAATAAACCTTTAGGATGCTTTTCCTCGCTATTACAAGAACGTAGGATGAAAATTAAAACTATAAGAAAATATTGAAAAAAATGCGTATTTTGGCGCATTTTTGGATTTTCAACGCGCGTGCGGAGGCAGAGGATATTATTGCAGATCTCTGAGATTTTACACACTCAGTTTTGACGTGGAAGAGCCACTTTTTCGCGCTATTAAAAAACGAAAATCGAAAAAAGTGTAAAAACGCTCCGCCCTACTCTTTATCCAACCTGTATTAGACGCTCTTGTATCAAAAACCAGTGCACAAATGTTATGGTCTAAGTGCCATTCTTTTGCAGCATTAAATGCGGCGTTTGCTTGCATTTTACGAGAGAAATCCAGGATAGTTGGAAGAGCAACAACGTTTCCCCACTGTTATCAGAAACGAGCTTCCCATCTCAGAGTAGAGCACAATGTTCAGGTGGTATAAACTTTTCTTTGACCATTTTGGCTGTTTCAATTCTGCTTTTTATCCCTTGTCTGTGCATCGTTGATTTTGATAAAGTGATATCGCTCAGTTCTTTATCGCAGTGACTTGCAATAGCAGCAGCAAACCCTGTTCTTTGGCGAACAGAAAGGTTAAGACGATCTGCCATATTTGAAACAATAGGATTCTGTACAATATTTTTTCTTTTGCATGAGGATTTTGATGGAGGAGGCGTATAATCCTCATCTCCAGCATAAGATGTACTTAGAATAGGATTTGGTTTTTATTATTTCTATGACATTTTGAGAACAAATATCAAATAACTCCTTTAATTCCTTCAGGAAAGATGGTCTCTTCTTATTTATTCTTTCTTTCTGTGTTTTGTTTTTCGAGAAGTATTCAGATTGCATTAACAATTGTTGTACTTTTTTTCTCGGATGGCGGCTTTTTGTAGTATCATGGCATGTGATCCCGGCCAAATCCCAAAATTTTTTAACTTTCCTTAGTACTTCTTGGATCACATACGACTGTGATTTCTTTTTCATAGGTCCGCTTGATAAAAATAGATAGTGACGTAAGACGTCACCATTAGATGGCAAAAGAGCCTTTCTGAGGTTCCAAATTGTGAATTAAGTTTATGAGAAGCCAATCTTGTGGCTTATCCGTGGTACGAGTTTCAACTTTTGCACAAGCCATTTTAGTCTAATTTAATCTGAAATTTGTATCATAATCATATCATAAATCATATCATAATCATAAATCTGAAAATAAATAGAAGTACAGTGGGCACACACACACACACACACACACACACATATATATATATATATATATATATATATAATATATATATATATATATATAATGGTTTAACGACTTTAGCGTCAGAAATGAAGAAGAAAATGTTAAAATATTACCATTTTTGCCTTTTAATTTTTTATTTTGTTAAAAAAGCATAGTAAATAAGGTATAAATCGATATCTATTTTAATTTTCTATCCAAAAATGTACATTGTCTGAGGTTATAATAAAATGCAAGAAATTTATAACCGAAAGACTTCCGAAAATCGACAATTTTTGATAAAGGAAAGGGGAAAATTGGTTTTGTAGGACTAAGGGGTTCAGAAATTTTTATCAAATGGAAAATAATTGCTATTTTCTTAGTTAGAACCAGGGCTGTGGAGCTGGAGCTGGAGTCGGAGCCAGGAGCTGGAGCTTGAAGCAATTTTGGTGAGTGGAGCTGGAGTTGGAGCTGGAGCCAGTTATTTTTGGGAAGCTGGAGCTGGAGCTGGAGCTGATAAAAAATGTGTCAGCTCCGGTTCCAGCCCAATACAAAGAGTTCATATTTAGATACAAGTTTCAAACAGAAGAATTAACTTCTGGTGAATTCTTGTTGGCATGGAAAGAATTAATATTTCGTCTCAATCAAACAGGAGGACTACTTGCTGAGGGAATTGTTTCGTCGATGAAGAGAAGAGAGGTATTACTATTAGAAAATGCAATTGTATTAGCTGCTGTTTTCATAGACCCAATGAACAGAGTTCTATTAAATGAAGATCAAAAAGCTAAAGGAAAAGAGGCCCTCTATGACATTGCATTGCGCATGGAAAAGCTGGTATCTGAAAAACCAGACGCCCAGAATGAAGAAGATAGCAGCATTACCAACCAATCATCCTCTTCAAATGATGAGGAAGATTTCACAAAATATTTGGACAGAATAGATAGATCAAATGCAAAACGTCTCAAAGTAGAATTAAAGAATCCTCCACAGATGAAAATAACCAAATTCAAGCAAGAATTCTATGCTGAATTAAAGGAAGTAGAAAAATACAACCGCTCCTCTAAACTGACAGTTGACGATGTCATACCCTTATATCCAAAGATTATAAGGAATGTAGCTAGTATTGTATCAGCTCTACCACCCACACAAGTCAGTGTAGAACGCCTCTTTTCAGCACTGAGAATAGTGAAATCTGATTTAAGAGCATCAATGAAGGATGACTTAGCAGAAGCCATTTTATTTCTGAGGACAGGCATGTAATGAAGATGTATAAAAAGTAATAAAAATTATTTTAATTTTTTTAAAAGGCTACATTTTCCAAATAAACATTCTATAATACAAACGAATAAGTTTTTTTTTTTTGTCTTTTTGTAAAACATTTTTTTTTCATGAAAGGTGTAGGTAATATTATTATTAATAAATGATAAAAAAAGCCACAAAGGCATAGCTACAGTCATTAGAATTTAGATTAATAGCTGCAACAGGCTTTGGTCTAAATTTTAAAAAGTAGCCTGATGAATCATGTGATGGTGATGAAATGTTTTGTGTGGCTGCCTGCTATGGCCTATGAGTAGCAAGGTACAATTTCAAGAGATTTATCAATCATTAATATATGGTGAGAGGAGCTGGAGCCGGAGCCGGAGCCGGAGTTGGAGCCAGAAATTTGAAAATGCTGTAGCCGGAGCCGGAGCCGGAGCTTAAGATTTTGGTGCCAGCTCCACAGCCCTTAGAACGACAGGCATAATGATATTAGGAGGTTGGACTCAGGGAAAAAAGAAGTTGGTAAAAAATGGGACACCCTAATGTACATCCTTTTAAAGGCCTGGAAATATACTCAAAGCACGCCCTCATCATTCACTCAATAACGCTCACATTCATCAGCTATATTGTGAAGATTAGCGTCATTAAAACTGTTGTAGTAGCGGTCAAAATCTTCACGCTCACTCATGTTGGTGTAGTTAAAGTATTAAAGTATTGTTTGTGGGGGAGGTAGTCCTACGTAATTTAAAGTGTCGCTAGTCAGGAAAGTGTAAGGGAAATAGCCTTTGGAACTTCGGAGGCTACCCCCATCACCTTGGGTAGCTTGGCTAGTTTACAAGGTGTGAATAATAAAGTATCTTTAAACCGAACATTAAGTTTGTTTCCCCTTTTCATCTTTTCATGGGGTCGCCTGTAAATATCCCCGATGACTTGTGTTCAAGTAGTTCCTTATAATGGAAATGTGGATCAAATTTTGCACCGTCACGGGCAAGAATATACACAGTCATGTTTTTGAACTTGTCCGCTAACTTGACAATATAGGACACAAAGAGTTTCACATGGCTGTCGTGTGCATTCGTTTTAAAAACGTTTGTCCGTTTACCACATTTGTGACACTCATCACACTCGACTTCCATGCACTCATGGCAGATAGTCTGGCTTACAAGTAGATGTGGGATAACCTCTTTGGTTTCATCAACCGTATATGTTTCTATGTCATAATACACTGTTTTACAGGGTTTATTTTTAGGACTAGCGTCTTTCATATAACGTACATGCTTTACACCATCCGCCTTATATTTTTCATGGCATGAATGACAGTGAATTTCATCACATTTATGCGTGAATTTCCCCCAATTGTCCATCATATGAAACATGCCACATTCACAGATTCTCATTTTCCTGCAAGTGCCAATTAACTTATGTAGCTCAAAGCATTTATTATTTATTGAAAAATATACGTCTGCACACATTACATTCCCTCTTCTCTGATTCAACTAAACGAATTTCACATCTGGGGCTTTTACACTGCTCACATACCATGTGACATTCTTTACAATGCTTCACTATATCATCCGCAAACTCGAGACATCTCTTACACAAATCATGATCCTTCCATAATTTCGACTTTTATCATAACTCGCGTAAAGGTCCCTTATATTGCGGATGGGGAGATTCGTTGACCCTGACAGCCCCTAAAATAAGTAGAGGTCTTGGGCGATCTCTCACACTGCTTTTAAAAATATACACAGTCCTACGACGATCATCCATTCCAAATACAACTATGCGAATATTCATTTCCTGCTCTACCCTTCTCAACTCTTCAGGACCCATATTGCAGTCAAACTCAAGCTTGCAATATGAAGCCAGTTTACGAGCACGCTGCACAACCGTAGGCAGCCAAACTTTTTGGGCCCGTGTATTTAGCACAGTAAACATATGAGCTAAGACCATTGTTATAAAGCCGCAGCCACGATCGGTGTTTATATGCCGTCTGTAAATAGCCTGAAAATTGAAGTTAAGAGTATAAGGTGTGGCACTATGACCCGCAACACGGAATACCTGGTCAATATCTACCATGAAGTTGTCCATATTGAAGGCTGTGCTACTTTGAGAGGGTAATATATAGTCTGTATCTACAGCTGCCAAGCGTCTGAATGGTATTACTACCCCAAAATCATCTACATCCCTGTCATCTGACCCAAACCCGAAGAATAACCTCGTCCTGACTTCACGTTCGTCGCTGTTCTGAAGCGCAAACTCCGGAATACGTTCAACTATGCGTCGCAGACCGTGTTCAACACCGTTGCTATACAGGGTTCCAGGGTCAACCCTGACTACGTACCAGTTTCTAGTCAGTGCCGGAGTGGAGTTAGCGGTGCGCACCAGTTCGAAGGTTATACCTTCCTCTACAGCAACAGAAGCTGCTGCTGCTGATGTAGAGGATGTACCCGGAATTGAACAGGAATAACGAAGTAAACTTTAATTGAGGAGGGAGCTAGTGTGGGGGTTGTGTCGTAAGACGTAGAGGACTGGGGCTCTATTACTGGGGGTCTAGCAATCGGTGCACTCCTGGCACGTTTTATACCTGACGAGGAAGGATCTTCATCATCGTGACTCCGCTTTGAACTGCCACGTGGTGGAGTTACAGGTGTCGTTGGCGAGGGTTCGTCAGCGGGAGTGGAGTCTGTAACTACAACTACACTGTCATCGGGGTCGTCTGTAATCTCGATGATGGGGACATGATGCTGTACCTCTTCGTCATTCACGGTTCTCTGGAAGAAGAGGAAAAACAAGACTAGAATATAAGGAACATCAATTAAATTTTTATTGTATTTTGTAAATGATCCAATTAGGGGTGTGACGTGTTAGAGATGGAATCTGTAGAAAAATTGTGGTTCACGATCCCGTCCACATGTACTATATCTGGCCCTACAGGATGTGGTAAAACTGTGTTTATGCTTAAAATCACTAAAGATAAGGAGGAGATGTTCTCAAAATTTGTGCATAAAGTAATATGGTGCTATTGGACGTACCAGTCAGTGTTCAACGAGTACCAAGATGATAATTTGTTCCATAAAGGCGTATATGACGTTAATTCGTTAAAGGGAAATGAGCATACAGTCATTGTAATTGACGAGCTCATGTTGGAAATGGATTAAACGTTTGCCGAGACATTTACAGTGTTCTCCTACCATCTTAACATAAGCGTATTCTTTATCAATCAGAATCTATTTTTCAAAAATAGATATATGTGCGATGTGTCGTTAAATACACAAAATCTAGTCTTATTCGCGCAACGGAGAGATGTGTCACAAATTGGGGTATTAGCCAATCAAATGTTCCCGAATCAACGTAAGGAGTATTTGGAGGTTTATAAAGAAGCCACAAGTCAGCGTTACGGATATTTGCTTTGTGACCTTCACCCGCGAAACACGTTTAGGGTGCATCTAAGAACGAACATATTCTCAAACGAGCCTGAAACGGTGTATATTCCAGAATGAAAAATAGTCTAAAGAAATACCGTGAATTAATAAAAATCTATTATCGATTGCCCCGGGCATTTCAGCAGATGTTTGTTAAAAATATCGACTCGGACTTTTTAAAATGCATCTGTGAAATCTGTTTTAATGTTATAAAATGTAATGTGAAACCCCCTCTGAAGGCTTGCCTCGGTCGTTACAAGAACTTAATACGTACGCTCGCTCGTAAACGTCAATCTCTGCGGAAGAAAAAACGAAATATTATACAAAGAGGGGGTCATTCCTCCCCATCTTATTTTCAGTGTTGGGACCTTTATTAACTAGATAAATATAATGAAGAAAGTGGTAGTGATACAGCACGAGGTGTATGCTTCACTGCAAAGTTCAAAGAGTGCAGACACGGTTCTAGAATCCCGTAAATGTAGGCTTAAAAGAATGGAAAGCGAATTGTTACACCTATTAAAAAGTGAAAAGTCACCTGATGAGAAAAGGATCTTATACCAATAAGCTCTGCAGAAATTTCTTCATGAGTACGAAGCTTATAAGAATCCGACAGAGATCCCCGTGGTTATTAGGCACAGCGCGGGCAACGATGAGCATGGCGATATAGGACCTGGGGCCGACGTTAAAGATGACCAACCAAAGAATAACGGTGCACTCCCACAACATATCGAACATGTATTAAAAAGCAGTCTCCCACATACATTGAGGAATAAAGGCTTAAGTCTTTATAATTTGTTGAGTGAGGACCCCATCATAGAGTGGAACGATACAGGCGAGGTCATTGTTGAAGGAACAAGGGTACAGGGATCGAATATCGTCGACATCCTCCATGACCTGGTGGCAAAGTGGGACAGGCACTCACCATCAGGATGGAAGCATATTAAAGCAAGACTACAACAAATAAATGTCCCCAAAACACTGATAGGAAATCTGAACAGATTAAAAGACTTGGAGCAAGTCTCGCATGTGTCACAACTGGCAACCTCTACTGGCACCCTCAACGGTAGCATCTCTGAAGAGGAGAAAGAAGAGACCAAACAACAACAACGGCCAACCCTATCCACGTGCATCTAAAATATGCAAATGACTAACATATTAAGAAAACGCTATTATGACATTTCTAGCCCAGCCTCCTACAGTGGAGTTGATAGACTGTACAGAGGTGTTTACAATGATAGAGTAGGGAAAAAAGATGTTGAGAGGTTTTTGCGGGAGCAGGTTGCTTATACACTTCATAAGCCGGTGAGACAAATGTTTAAAACAGCCAAAAAAACAACGGTTTCGATTGACTCTATTTGGCAAGCGGATTTAACAGACATGCAGAGATATTCAGTATATAATGATGGCTATCGCTACATCCTATTCATAATCGGTGTATTCTCTAGATATCTGTGGCTAATTCCCCTGAAAGATAAATCGCCTGAAACAGTTGCTAAAGCTAACAAAACGCTGATGTTGAAAGAAAACAAGATTCAAGGCTGTTTTTGTGCGGATATGAGTGAAGAATTTATAAGCCGAGCTTTTCAGAACATGTTGGCAGAGTTTAATATCACTTACTATACTAGCAATTCTATACATAAGGCCTCTTTAGCTGAAGGAGTTCAACGTACCATAAAGGAACGCATGCGTCGCTATTTTACACATAAAAACACATACAGATATATAAACATTCCTGAATCATTGGCATCATCATCCAACCGTTCACACCATCGCTTGATTGGGACAACACCTAACGAGATTTTAGAAAGAGGCACGCACACTAAGCGTGAGGTGATAAGAGATATTCGTAGAGTACCGCCACACTCTACACGTTTCAAAATAAATGAATATATAAGGCTATCGCGTCCGGGAAATAAATTCGCGAAGGGATTTAAGCAAGGCTGGACACGTGAGATTTTTAAAGTTAGTGCTATGAGACCTAAAGACGAGATAATGCTGTATTAAGTTGAAGATTTGAATGGGGAAGAAGTCGCAGGAGGCTTTTACCGCAAGAAGTTGCAGAAAGTAACATTTAATTTAGGATAAAATGTGTTTAAAATTGAAAAAATTTTAGACAGCAAAGGTTCAGGAAAGAGAAAAATGTACATGGTGAAATGGCTAGGGTAATAAGAAAACTTCAACACCTATATAAAAGCTGCTGCAATAATGAAGCTTAAATAGTATGCAACATGGCGTCTAACAACTTCTACAGTATGTCACACTCCCTTCCTCTTCTTCTCTGTCTGTATATTCTAACACCCTGGCCAACTTTGTAACAGAATTGGCACATTGAATTGGAACGTGATTCGTATGAGGTGGGGCTCTGCGAAATTCAGCTCTCCACCAGCTTCTTAAGTATTGATTATAAAGATCCCGTTTTTACGGTTCTTAGAGATCGTGATGAGTGTGAAAATGCAGGGGGAATTAGGGATGAAACCATGTGTGTCGCCCGTAGTGGGGAGGCACTGTATTACGCTGCAGTAGTCACACTAGGCCCGGGTCAATACGGTGCGGCCGAGGATGTTGTGAGAGACTTAAACGGAAGTTTAAAAAGCTCAAATCTTACGGCCGATTTAGTATAGGAAATCGTAAGCAAAGAAACCCCTGCACATGCTCTGACCCTAAAATCACAGGATAATAGAAATATTAAAGGACAAAGGACTGTTCCAAATTATAACCGAGGGCCGATAAGGAACAGCGCTCCAAAGAGATACCTTTCACGAGGCACGGCATGACTTGTCCAGCTTAATGTATCAGTTGAAATTGGAGAAATTGGGTGATGGTTATCCATCCCCAGACATGTGCTATATTTACAGCAATATCGTGGAGCATCAATTTGTTGGGGATACCCAGGCGCGCCTGCTCCTCATTGCCCACATACCCAATCATAGAGGGAGGAGCTTGAGCATTACATATGACAAACCTCACTATGTGAATGTTGCGACTGACCTATTAACAAATATCTCAATATATATAAGAACGATTGGGGGAAAAATTTTCCGATTCGGCGATGGGAGCTTAACAGTGAAGCTGCCTTTTCGACGTACGGAGTTATAATGACCCGAAGGCCTTTCACAGTCTATCGAGGGGTGATATATCAGCGTGGGAGTGGGCTTGGCTCCAATTTTTCAACCATACTACACACGCTGTCCCATTGTTGAAAAGGGACGCCAGATACCTCGGGAGGAAAGCGTTACAATCAAGTTTTGACACCGTAGAAGACATTATGGCGGGGGCTAAATTTAAAGAATCTCTAGAAAACACTTAAAACGACAACAGGACGAAATCATCAAAGATGGAAAGAGAAAAATGCCTGGTGGTGGGAATAAGAGGGCTGTCCAGAAGAATGGGTTACCAACACGTGGTGTTAAACGTAAAAGGATATCAAAAAAGAAGTGTTCAAAGCGAATGAAACCTATGTTTGATAATTTTTTTAATTGATATAAGCTGAGGATATTGCTCTCACGAATCATAAGATGCTTACTACTTGTCGAGAGAGGTGGCACTATTTCTGACTCGTCATGACACACTTCATCCATCCGTGTAGCTCACAATGTTGTAAATCGGAGCTGTCCCTCTTTGATATGCCCCCAACACAAGTTTCTATTGAGCGCAGTGACTTTATTAAAATTAACCCATTAAGCACAATTAGTTCCCCGAGTGCCCGTATAGAATTCGTGATACTCAGCTCAGGCCTTTACTTTTTTTATCCAAGCTGCGTGCACATGTACGCTAAACTACGTACAGCCCATTCAGATGAAACAGACTGCGATGATAAATATGTTGTATTTCCAGAAAAAAACTTTCTACACTTCAGATTCAACCAGTGTGATGTGTATTTAAATCAGGTCAACATCTCGGCAGGAGCAGGGTACTATCACCTACGAGCCTATCTGGAAAATGTGCTGAACTTTTCCAAACAAGCGAAGGATACCTTTTAACTGCCGAGGGCTTTTATCAGACTAAAGACGAAAGTAGTATAAAGGACAAATTTACAAATTCTAAAAAGAAGATATATGAATATTTTGGACGCCTGCATAGAGACTTCACATTACAGGAGAAACTGCTTATGAATAGGGTGGATATGAAAATAAAGCTCACCCCCACGAATCCTGAGATCTGCATAATTCTGGGACCTGATCAAGAAGAGGGCGCAAAACCTGTTGTGGTTCATGTTAAGGAAACATACCTTCGCGTATGGC
>JAJOZX010000758.1:270000-437500 GCA_023014485.1 Bathynomus jamesi | reverse complement strand
TTTTAGTACGAGTATGAACCACATTGGTTGGTACATTCGTTGATGACGGAGGGAGGTTTTTCCGAGTTTAACTTCGATATTAAAGATCTATGAACGTGTACACACACACATATATATATATATATATATATATATAGTTGGTGGCTTTTGGTTGGTACATTCCTCGATATTGAAGATCTATGAACGTATATATATACACACACACACACACACACATATATATATATATACTGTATATAGTTGGTGGCTTTTAGTACGTGTATAAACAACATTGGTTGGCACATTCGTTGATGACGGAGGGAGTTGTTTCCGAGTTTAACTTCGATATTGAAGATCTATGAACGTGTGTGTGTGTATATATATATATATATATATATATATATAGTTGGTGCGTGTGTGTGTGCGTGTGTGCAATAACAATAATGGTGTATATATGTGCATAATGTGCGTGCGCTTTTAGGACAAATGGTTGTTCAAACGATATATATATATATATATATATATATATGTATATACACACTGTGCCAACTGGCTGATAATGTCTGGAGGCACTGGCTTCTACGCCAATTGGCGGATTTCGAGTTCTAAGCCAAGTGATGCTGTGGAAATCTCTCTTTATGCGAATGGCGAAGCCAGACGTAGGATGCTCTGTGTTTCTCCCTTAGGTTAGGTATAACCCTTTAGGGGGTGAGGCCGTTCCACCTTCTCCCCCAAGGAATTCCGCAGCAAGCTGGGGGGAATTCCTTTTTTTTTTACCTTGGGGATTGGCACCGGGGAGGAGGCTGTTGGCACTGGGTATCCCCAACAAACTGATGCCCCACGATATTGCTGTAAATATAGCACGTGTGCGGGGGACGGTCTCCAGAGGGCAATTTCTCCAATTTTAGCTGTTACAATAAACTCGTCAAGTCCTCTTGTGACTCGTGAAATATATCTCTTTGGAGGGCTAGAACGTATCTGCCCTCAGGTAGCCTTCGATTTTAACAAAAATACATGCCCCGCCTTACTTTGTTTACGATTTCGTAAACTAAATTAGCCGTAAGATTTTAACTTTTCAGACTCCCATTTAATTCTCACACTATCCCCGGCTGTGTCATAATGCCCCGGCCAAGTGTTACTTTTGTACTGTAGTACTGCAACTCACCACTCCAGGCTGAGCGCATGGTATCGTCCACAGTTACTACGGCCTTTTCACATTCATCGTGATTTCTAAGAACTACAAAAACGGGTTCTTTCTTGTCAATACTTAAAAACTTGGTGGCCAAATGAGATTCGTATAATCCAACCTCATACAGTATGATTCACGACCCAATTCGATGGGCTCATGCAGTTCTGTTATAAAGTTGGCCAGGGTATTGTTAGAATGTACATACAGAGAAGAAGAGGACGGGAGTGTGACGTAGAAGTGGTTAGGAGCCATGTTGTATACTATTTAAACTTCATTATTGCATCAGCTTTTATATAGGTGTTGAAGCTATAGAGACTTCCTGGGTACCCTAGCCACTTTACCAGGTACATTTTTCTCTTTCCTGAACCTTTGCTTCCTAAAATTTTTTCAATTTTAAACCCTTTTTTCGTAAATTAAATGTCACTTCCTGCATCTCCTCACCATAAAAGCCACCACCAATTTCTTCCACATTCAAATCTTCAACGTAATAGAACATCACCTGTCTTTAGTCCACATAGTCCTAACTTTAAAAATCTCACGAGTCTAACCTTACTCAAATACCTTCACGAATTTATTCTCCGAAAAATTCGCCTTACATAATCATTGATTTTGAAAAGCACAGAGCGTGGTGACACTCTACGAATATCTTTTCTCACCTCACGCTCTGGATGCATACCTCTTTGGAAAATTTCGCTAGGTGTTGTCCGAATCGCTCTATGGTGTAAACGGTTGTATGATGAACTCAATGATTCCAGAATGTCTATATATCTGTATTTGTTTTTATGTGTGAATTAGCGATGCATGCGTTCCTTTATGGTACGCTGAACTCTTTCGGCTAAAGATGCCTTATGTATAGAATTGCTAGTGTAATAATAACTGATATTGAACTCTGCTAACATGTTCTGAAATGCTCGGCCTATAAATTCTTTCGCCAAGTTCGTACAAAAATAGCCAGGAATCCTATTTTCCTTCAATATCAACGCTTTGGTGGCTTTAGCAACTGTTTCGGGCGACTTATTTTTCAGAAGGATTAGCCACAAGTATCTAGAGAATACATCTATTATAAACAGGATAGCCGTTATTGTACACTGAATATTTCTGCATGTCTGTTAAATCCGCCTGCCAAATAGAATCAACCGATGCTGCTAATTTCTTGGCAGTTTTAAACTTTCTTCTCACCGGCTTATAAAGTGTATAGGCGTCCTGCTACCGCAAAAACCTCTCAACATCTTTGTCCTTATTCCCTTATTATAAACACCTCTGTACAGCTTATTAACTCCCCCGTAGCAGGCTGGATTAGAAATGTCACAATAACTTTTTCTTAATATGTTAACCATTTTCATATTGTAGAGGCGCGCGGGTACGGTTGTGCGTTGCTGCTTGGTCTCTTCTTCTTCTTCTTCAGAGATGTTACCGCCGGGGGCGAAGGTGTGTTCAGCTGTGATACATGCGTTGCCTTTCCCCACTGTTTTAACCTGTTTAGGTTACTATCAGTGTTTTTGGTATGTTTATTTGCTCTAGTCTAGCTTTAATATACTCCCATCCTGCTGGTGAGGGTCTATCCCACTTTTTCACCAAATCATGTACGATGTCAATGATGTTCGAACCCTGGACGTTTGACCCTTCAACAACAACCTCACCTCTGTCGGTTCATTGTATAAATGGATCCTCACTCAATGGATTATAAAGACTTAGTCCTTTATCCGTCAATGTATGTGGGAGACTATTTTGTAATACAAGTTGGAGATGTTGCTGCCTCACACTACGGGGAACTCCACCGGTTTCTTATAATTTTCGTACTCATGAAGAAAGTTCTGCAGAGCTTCTTGGTATAAGATTCTTTTCTCATCAGGAGACTTTTCACTGTTTAATAGGTCTACCAAATCGCTTTCCATTCTTTTAAGCATGCTTATATGGGTCTCTAGAACCGTATTTGGACTCTTTGTGTTTTGTATTGAGGCGCACACCTCGTGTGGAATCACGACTACTTTCTTTAATATATTAAACTAGACAGTAAAGGCCTCAAGACTGAAAATAAGATGGGAAGGAATTAACCCCCTCTTTGCACAACAATTCGCTTTTTCTTCCCCACAGTTTGACTTTTACGAGCGAGGACGTGTATTATGTTCTTCTAACGACGTTAGCGCGACTTTTGAGAGGGCTTCTTTGGGAAATGCATTTTATAACGTTAAGACAGATTTCACAGATGCATTTTAAAAAGTCGGAGTCAATATTTTTAGCAAACAGGTGCTGGAGAGTCTCTGGCATCCGGTGATAGATTTTTATTAATTCACAGCATGTCTTTAGCCTCTTTGTCATTCTGGGATATACACCGTTTCAGCCTCGTTTGGGAATATATTTGTTCTTAGAAGCACCCTAAACGTGTTTCACGGGTGAAGGTCACAAGCCAAATATCCGTAACGTTGGCTTAGAGCTTCTTTATAAACATACAAAAACTCCTTACGCTTATTCGGGAACATTTGATTGGCTAATACCCCAATTTGTGCCTCATCTGTACGTTCTGCGAATAAGACTAGTTATTGTGTATTTAGCGATACATCACGCATGTATCTATTTTTGAAAAATAGATTCTGATTGATGAAGAATACGCTTATGTTAAGATGGTGGAGAACGTTTTATCCATTTCTAGCATGAGATCGTTAATTAGTGACCGTGAGCTCATTACCCTTTAACGAACTAACATCATAAACACCTTTGTGGAACAAAATATCATCTTGGTACTCGTTGAATACGATCTGGTAGGTCGACTAGCACCATATGACTTTATGCACAAAATATGAGAACAGTTTTCGCTTATCTTTAATGACTTTAAGCATAAACACGGTTTTGCCACAGCCTGTAGGGTCAAATATAATGCAGGTAACACGTCACACTCTTAAGTGGAACATTTACAAAATATAATAAAATTTTAAGGGTTGCTCCTTATATTCTGCAATCTTGTTTTTCTTCTTCCCCAGAAACGTGAATGATGACGAGGATGAGGTACTGTGCCAGCAGCATGTCTCCATCACAGATATTGCAGATGAGGTTGATGATAGCGACAACTGTATAAGTGTTGTTCAGGTTACAGACTGCACCATTAGGGCATATCATAATTTTCCGAGTCCGAATTTCACTCTGGCTAATATGTATTTTTAAGTAAAATCTAATATACTATTTCAGAAATGAAGCCTTATATATATATGTAACAGTTTTTTGCGCACACCTACAGGTCGCTACAATTGGTGTAGAACAATGCGGTTTTCACCATTCGATGCGTCTTTTTATTGTGCAGTGCCTATGCTAAAAAAAAATTCCCTAACATAACTCCTTCCCCCTTTTAGGGGTACAGTTCTTCCCATGCCTGTACACGCATTTTTTTTAATTTTTCATTTTTAATCATAATTTTGGCACAAAATAAGTCAATATTTACTAAACATTTAATATCATTCGATTCACAAAAGATTTTTCGATTCACAAAAGATTTCTTTATCGATTCAATTTAAAAAAGTATATATTTTTAAAACTCATAAAGAACTTTTTGCAAAAAACTAAAAACAAACATGCATTTTTAAAATTCAATGATTTTTATACAGAATATTTTGATATTTTTAAAATTCAATGATTTTTATACAAAATATTTTGATATTTGTTATAATTTTAACATTTTTCGATTCACAAAATATTTCTTTATCGATTCAATACAAAAAATTACATAATTAAAACGGGCAATTTAAATAAACACGAGTTTAAAGTTAAACGAGCCACACTCGAAATTATTTACCGTAACTTTTGTGCGTTTTATTACTGTGGCTTTTGTACAAATAATTTTACGTATACACAAACAATTTGATAGGATGTTGATTTATCATTGTATTTTTTAGTTGTCATAGAAATACATTAATTAAGTTATCTGATTAGATGCCCTTTTATAGTTGAAGATCATTTTTAGAAAATTATTTTTTCCCCACTTTAAAATATTACAAAATTTCTATTAGGTATCCTAATATCATTATGCCTGTCGCTGTAATTAAGAAAATAGCAGTTAAATAATTAATTTTAAAACATTAAATGACGTCATCAAGATCATTACGAAACCTATGGTAAAATTATTGAATACCCGGTTAGGTTCACTGAATGCCAAGTTAGGTCATCTGTACGCCCTCGACGATTGGTTAGGTTAAGTCGTGATATTTTCGTTGGCTTTAACAAAAATATCATGACTTAACCTAACCAATCGTCAAGGGTGTACAATTAACCTAGCCGGGCATTCAATTAACGTACCCGGGCATTCAATTAATCTAATCGGGCATTCAGTTGACCTAACCGGCCATTTAATTAACCTAATCGGGCATCATTACTATTATAATTTAGCAAAAATGTGTCTGCCTGTCTGTCCGCAGAAAAAACTTTTACGTTTCTGAACCGATTTCGACCAAACTTCGTATGGTGGATGGGGGTGATGAGTAATGAACGAAAATATAGGTGTGACCCCCCCCCATCACCAATTACTGGTCCCGAGGGCCCCCAGCACCGAGATAAAACTATAGAAAAGAACGCAGCAATGAAAATCTTGAGCTTCACATTGTGTCAATATTTATGAAGCTTAAGATTTTCATGACTATAGTTTTATTAACCAAATAATTGAACCCCCAGTAATTAGGGGCCTGCGACCCCCCAATTACTGTCGGTTCAATTATTTGGTCAATAAAACTATAGAAAAGAACGCAGTCAAGAAAATCTTGAGCTTCACATCCGAGTTCATCGTATCAAGATTTGTGAAGTTTTAGATTTTCATGGCTGCGTTCTTTTTTGTAGTTTTATTGACCAAATAAATGGTTCGCCAGTAATTGGAGGGCCACAGGCACCCCAATTACTGAGGACCAAGGTGAGATGAATGGGAACGATATCCAGATAAAGGGCTATTGATGTTCAAAATAAAATACGCCGTAGGCCCACAATTCGGTTTTGGTCGAAGGTCCAAGCACCGCAGATCAAGCAAAATCGGCGCGTAGCGCCGATCTTTTGCTAGTTTAATTCTAAAAAGGGTTTCTTTTCTGCAACTTTTCCGAAAAATCGCGTTATCATGTTCAAAATTGCGGTTTTCTGTTATGTTGAAATACCGAATATTCAATTGAACACAACCTCATATTTTTAACCCTTTGTCGTAATTTGTTGCCATTTAGACACATTAACTTTGCTTAACTCTTGCACAGGTTTAATACATACATACATAAGGAAAAAAAATCTACTCCATTTGAATTTTTGTAACCATTTGAACGCAGAGGCGAAGTTCCACATTCTCTCAATAGATGGCTCTGAGCAACTACGCCAGTTATAATTGTGAAGTAGAAGTGAGTGGACGCCATTTTTTTCGGTAAGGCCGGTCATCTTTCCAAAGACAAGGCTTACTTGGCCATAGATGGCATGAAAGTCTGGAGGGCCAAAGAGGAAGTAATGGCCTCATCAGTTGAAGCTCTCACGCAGAGGTCAGAGGAGAAGATCTCTGCGATATTCTTTGATGGCAAGCAGGAGAGGAACACAAAGGTGTTGAAATATGACGAAGTGACAGGGAGATTTCATCCTGGCAAAGTGATCGAGGAGCATTACACTATCACGTGGGAGCCTCAAGGAAAGTACCTCTTCCATTTCACTCCCGAGGAACCTGAGGAAGGAGAAAAGCCTGCTCATAAGATCGTTCAGGGCCTGCATGAGTGGCTCCTGGATCACGGAGCTGACGAGAGCCTTGTAATGATTGGAGACTCGACCAACACCAACACGGGGTGGTCTGGAGGCGCCATAGCCCTATTGGAGAAGATGCTGGGTCGCAAGCGCCACTGGATGATCTGTCAGCTCCATATGAACGAGCTCCCCCTGAGACACTTAATTATCAAGCTGGATGGTCCTATTGGAAAACTTCTTGAGAAAGTGAATGAACTTGAGGTCAACTTCAACTTCAAACCAGTGCACAGTGCCACAAATGGGTTAAAAAACGGCCAAAATTATTTTTTTCAATTGTACTTAGTTTTATGTAGTTGAAATGTTTAATTATGATTTATTTTAATAAAAAATTATGTTTAGTACCTTTTGTACATATGTAATGGTGACATATTGAGTGATTTTTCTATAAATAATAATAATATTCCAAATCAATAGGTTATGACCTACTGTAGTTTCTTAAGTTTCTCAAATTACTAAAAATATACTAAACAGATAATTGTTAATTAGGCCTATGTTTTGCAGATTTTGTCAAATGACATACTAAAATAAGTAGTATGGTTTCATTTTAATCACTATACACATCTATTGTTTAAAACATTATTTGATAACCTGCCACTATATCAGAAGGGGTAAATAAAAAACATCGTAATACCTCTTAAAGTTTATGAAATTAATTCCCCCAAAATAAGTGTGACAACTGATATGAAAAAAAGTGTAAATAGTGTAAACAAAATTACAAAAACTTCATATTTAGAACATATCTTCCTCATCAGAACTAATATTTAAATTCTCTAATATTTCACTCTCTTTTAAAAGTGAACGTGCCTCTTCTGACATCTCTCTCAATTTGGGGTTTCTATTCTTTTTTCGAACTGTACTAATGACTGGATCGCTTGATACTAAAAGATAATGAATTTGATCTTGCATAGTATTCAGTCGAGATGTTTTTCTGGAATGATGGAGACGAACATTTCTTATTACTTTATGTAGACATTCTTGGCATTCTTCTGAATAAGAACCAATTGGATATAGATGATTTTTCATCACCAAACCTCCATGTAGAAGTACTTTGTGTACTGAAGCAGGAATTTTATACCATGGATATAAATTTACAATAGTCGTAGCAGCTTTTCGACAATAAGATTCAAATTTTGCAATGTCAACTTGGTTTTGACAACTGAGAACCTGCAAGATACAATAGAGCATATCAATTACTTTCTTGTTCACACCTGTGATTTCGGAAAATATCTCTGCATTTTGGAAAGCTCTTCTTGCTGTGTTTCCATCATTTGTGTTTCCAGCCCCTGCTTTCGGATGATCCACCAGTAAATGAAGTCGTTTTCTGAAATCCCACTTGATCTGTTTTTTTCTGGCTTGCACACTCTTCTTTTCCTCTTCAGTTCTAGCCATCCATTTTTTAGTTTCTAATTTATATCCAATATGTAAGATAAATTCAAAAATCTAATCCAGCAATGCAATATTGAGAGACCATATTCAACAGCATCAGTATTAATTATTTCTTTTTTCAAGAGAAAATCAATGTCATTCATTTGGGATGGTTTTGCTAAACATAAATTACATGACTGTGTTGAAGTAGTATCTGTAATTGCATTGATAGCCTTTCCATCAAGCATAGTTAGAGATAACTCGTATTTCATGGCAATTTCAACTTCAGTATTTTCTCCTACTCTAACTTTATGAGTGGTGTAACTGAGAATGACGCATCACTCTTCTTGCAGACTAAGTTAATTAATACATGAAAAACATGTTCTAACACGCAAAGTCGCAAATAGTCGCTAAAAAGTTTTGTTTCTTTGATTTACTTAAAGGTTGCATTAATGTTTAACACAAAAATTACATTCCCCAAAATCCCCCATTTTTTGTTTTGCTAATTTTACACATTTTCTAGATAACAATTTAATCTGTAATCTATGATATTGCCATAGTTTTTTTAATTAATGCTATCTTTTTAGTTTTCAATAAAAAAATATGCATGAAAATGTTCTAAACTGTTTATTCTTTCAATAGAACTAAGCAGAACATGAAACTACAGACAATTTTTTGTGATATAGTAACTTCAAGTAAGTTGTTAGAAGAAACATATTTTGTCCCCTCCAAGATATTTTAAGACAATGTATATTATTTCGTAGATTTTTCTTGCTTTAATGTAAGAGAATAAAATTTCAAATACTTAAATCAGTAAGTAGAAGTGTTTTATTTTGACGTGGAAATGGTTTTAATAGAATTTACTTAAATTTGTTAATTTTGGTTTTTGGCCGTTTTTTAACCCATTTGTGGCACTGTGCAGTGGAAGGAACTGAAGATATCTTAGAGCTGCCAGTAGAGGTAGTCAAATCTCTCTACACAGACCAGCACAACTGCTATCTTCTGATCAAAGCCATCAAGTCTGGAAGTCTCAGTCCACAGTTGGCTGGTCTCAAGTGCGGACATCTGAACCAATCCAGGTGGCTCACTACTGCACAGGCCATCTTGCTATTGTGGATGAGGGAGCACGAACTGAAGGGGGAGGTGTTGAGGAGGCTCGAGGTCCTCGTGAAGTTCTGCCTTAACTTCTACTTCAAAATGTACTACGACATCAAAGTGAAGCACCACCTCAAATTTGGTCTTACACACGTTTTTTTCAATCCTGAGGCTGCTGAGGAATCAGACTACCGAGGTCAGGAACATCATCTCTGCTGCAGTGATAAGAGGAGCTTACCACGCACATCCTGAGAACATCCTGGCTTCATTCCTTTGCAGTGAGGATGAGCATCAGAGAACTTTTGCTGTGAGCCAGATAGAGAAGATCAGAGAAGGAAGAGACTTTGGTGATATGACAGTGAGGCCCCATAAAAATCCCAAAGTCAATCTGCAAGCCACTTCACCTGAGGATCTCATCAACTGGGAATCAGAGAATATTTACGAGCCTATTTTCACCTGCAAGATGACCTTGACTGAGCTCGAGGATCTCAGGAAAACCACTCAAAGTGGACGCTTTCTCTGTTCATACCAGTCCTGCGAGGGAGCTGTACAGAGGAAGTCTCAACTGCTTCCCAAGCTGTGTACGGTCACGAGAGGAGAGATGGGTGGGTGAGAGCCAGGATAGACCATCCCAGTGTTCAGATCGAAGCAGGACATACTTAAGAGCTTTTCAGGTTTTAGTGGCTGATGAAGAGGCTGAAGCTATCGTTAATGCTCATAAGAGCTGAAAGTCCTCATAAGATCATAATATAAGATCTTATAAGGCCACGCTTTTCAGGGATCCAGGAAGAACAGGCGTGTAAACCTACACGTGTAGGTGGCAAGTCTCCGCTACTCGACCAGAGTAGTGCTGGTGAGCCGCGCCTATTCTTTGAAGAAAAACTTAAAATTCTTAAGTTTTACGTGAAATCTAAACATTTTTTCAGCACCCAGAGGTGTTGAAACACGCAAGAAAGCAAGGATGATGTCAGAAAAGCAGCTTTAAGACTAAATCATATGCAGAACAGCTGCGCGCTTTGGTTTGGGTGCCCTGAGGCTGCGTTAGACAGCCTTCAAATCGGAAAGTCGCGATTTTGACCATGAAAATGAGATTTTTTGGAAAAGTTGGAAATAATAAACCCATCTTAGAATTAATTTTTACATAGGAATACATATTAGCCACTTTTTTTTTCCAAAATTTCAACCCTGAACCCAGAGTATGATATGCCCTACTGCACCATGAACCCGCTAGCGTTCCGGAACCCCCAGCAGCGACATCTGTAGCACCCCACTCAATAGTTCGAGGAGAAAGCGGGTGCATGAGAACAGCCATATTCCTGAAATACCTTTCACGTCAGGCGTAAAACGTGTAAAGGGCGTCCTGAGTGCGTCGGCCGTTAGATCCACAGTAATAGAGCCCCAGCCCTCTACATTTAACGACACAACCCCTACAGTAGATCCTTCTCTAAATAAAACTGTGCCCCCTTATTCCTATTGAATAACACACATGCTCTCCACAGTAACCTCTCATTCTGTAGACAATAGCATAACATTCGAGCTGGTGCGCACCGCCACCGCTACCCCACCCCTGACTAGAAACCGGTACGTAGTCAGGGTCGACCTGCGTTACACGTATAACAGTGGTGTTGAACACGGACTGCGGTGAGTAGTTGAGCGTATTGTGGAGTTTGCCCTTCAGAGCAGTGAGGGACGTGAAGCCAGAATGCGATTGTCCCTCGGGTTCGGGTCAGATGATAGGGATAGAGATGATTTTTGGGTAGTAATACCCTACAGACGTCTGGCTAACGTAGATGTAGATCACATTTTGGGTCGCATAATGCAGGCCTCTAAAAGCAGTACAGAAATTAGCATGGACAACTTGACGATAGATATAGACCACGTTTTCCGTGTTGCGAGACATACGGCCACACCTTATACTCTTAATTTCAATTCTCAGGCTATTTACAGACTGCATATAAACTCAGAGCGTGGTTGCGGCTTTATAGCAATAGTCTTGACTCGTATGTTTACTGTGCTAAATACGATTGCATATAATATCTGGCTGCCGTCGGTTGTGCAGCGAGCACATAAACTGGCCGCAGAGTGCAAGCTCGAGTTTGACTGTGATATTGGGCTTGAAGAGGTGAGAAGGGTAGAGCAGGAAGTGAATATTTGCATAGTTGTATTTGGATTGGATGATCTTGAGGGACTGTGTATGTTTTTAAAAGCAGTGTGAGAGAACATACAAAGCCTCTACTTATTTTAGGGTTGTCATGGACAACGTATCTCCCCATCCGCAATATAAGGGTTCTTTACGCGAGTTATGATAAAAGCCGAAAATATGGAAGGCATCACGATTTGTGTAAGGGTTGTCTCGAGTTTTCGGATGATATAGTGAAACATTGTAAGGATTTCCACATGGTATGTGAACAGTGTAAAAGCTCCAAATGTGAAAGTCGTGTAGTTGAAGCTGAGAAAAGAAGTGTAACGTGTGTTGACGCACATTTTTCAATAATAACTGTTTTGAATTCCATAAGTCAAAAGGGACGTGCAGGAAAATGAGAATTTTCGAGTGCGGCATGTTTCATATGATGGACAATTGGAGAAAATTCGAACATAAATGTAATGAATTTTGTTGTACTACATGTTATGAGAAATATAAGGCAGATGGTATAAAGCATGTATGTTACATGAAAGACGCCAAACTAAAAATAAACCTTGTATAACTATGTACTACGACATCGAGACATACACGATCGCAGAAACCAAAGAGGTAACCGCACATTTACTTTTAAGCCAGACTATCTGTGATGAGTGCATGAACGTCGAGTGTGATGAATGTCGCAAAAGTGGTAAACGAACAAACATTTTTTAAAAAACTGCACACGACACCCCTGTGAAGCGCTTTGTGTCCTATATTGTCAAGTTAGCGGAATACTTTAAAAAAAATGACTGTATTCTTGCCCATAACGATGCAAAAGTTGATACACAATTCCTTTATAAGGAACTGCTTGAACACGAGGCCTCCGAGATAATTACGGGCGATCCCCTGAAAAGAAGAAACAAGCTTATACAGATGCAGATAAGCGGTAATGTTCAGTTTAAAGACACTCTGTTATTCACACCTTGTAAATTCGATAAGCTACCCACGGTGAAGGGGTAGCCAAGGTGAAGGGGGTAGCCGCCGAAGTTTCAAAAGGGTATTTCCTTACACTTTTCTCACTCGCGACGCTTTAAATTACGTAGGACCACTACCCACCGAACACTAATTAACTATGACAACATGAGTGATAGTGAGCGTGAATGACGCGTGAATGACGTTCGCGTAATTAGAGTATGTTTCCAAGCCTTTAGAAGGATGCATATAGTCCGGTTCAACTGCGACCCGTTAAAAACCGCAACCACAATCGCCTCGTGTTTTACGGTGTTCAAGAACAACTTCATGCCTAAAGACAGACTTCCCGTCATTACCAGAAATAACCCACGCAGTTATGGGTATAAGGCTATTTATTGGCTCAAACACCGACAACAACAGACTGGTGCATACATAAACATGCTCGCAACACGGGGGAAGTGGCCATTAAGATCAGTGGCCGAGTGTTTTGGGTGGATGGTCAAAGCGAAGTCCCCGCAATGATGAGAAGACAGCGTACTCCTTTAACGGATGCTGGTGGCATGGATGCCCACGTCCTGAGTGTGGCATCGTAGGAGATATCCATGTCAGATCTCCTGCCGACAGTCTCGCATAGACCCGTACCCGCACTCAACTTATAGGCTCCCATTTCATTTACAAGTTTTTGTGGGAACACGAATATGATTTACGGATGAAGACAGATGGACAGTACCGCGAAGAAATAAACACCTTCAAGCTTACAATGGTGCTGGACTTTCTCAAATGCGGCGATAGTTTGTTTGGAGGACGCACAAACCCCTTCAAACTATACTTTCCACATAGAGAGGGCGTGAAACTCCATTACTACGACTTCTGTTCTTTATACCATTACGTGACGAAGAACAATCCGTACCCCATAGGCGCACCTGAAAAACTGGTGCGTCCCGCCCTGTCTACCAGCGAAGAATTTGAACGAGAACTATTTCGGACTTTCTTTCGTAGATGTGCTCCCCCCTCGCGACTTATGGATGCTAATCTTGCCCGTCGTTATAGATTACAAACTCATGTTCCCTCTGTGTGTGAAGTGCGCAGAGGAGAACAATGGTGCCTGTAATCACACAATCAACCAGAGGAAGAACAGAGGCCTATATACAAGTCCTGAGCTGTCCCGAGCCAATCGTAACGGGTACAAAATATTGAAGAAATATTGAAGAAATATTGAAGAAATATTGAAGAAATATTGAAGGTGTGGAGGTTTCAGAAGCTCCCCAACTTTTTCACACCATATATAAATACTTTTTCGAAGGACAAGGTAGAAGCATCAGGATACCCGCGAGTTGAGAGCGAAAATGAAAAATCGCCGTATTTTCAACGCTACCTTGATCGTGAAGGTATACTACTTGAATGGGGCCAAATTGCGACAAACACTGGCAAGCGCTTTAGTGTAAAGTCGAGCCTAAATAGTCTTTCGGGGAAATTTGCCCAGGATACAGACAATGGGAACGTCCATCCAGCCCAAAGTTATAACGAAGTGTTTGATTACGCCATAGATCTCGATAGAGAGGTCATGGAGATCGTGAATGTGGGTATTACGTACAGTTCCCTGCATATGTAATGTTCTTCGCCTCACAGGCGACTCCGTACATGTGGCGGGGGGACAACCATGTCCAAGTCTGTTCATAAAGATAAACAATTAATATGATCGTGAACAGCGTTGAACTCCATGTACTTTACTTGTCTTATACAGTAATAAAGTTCCATTATGATTACCGCAAATCTATATGAAGAGCTACTACAATAGAACTTTTCATATACTAGTGAATGAAAAATGTTCGCATGCAAAAAATTTTCGAGTTTTTCGCGTAGGCTATAGTTTACGCGAAAATATCCAACGGACAAATTTGATAATTTAAACTAATCTTTGGAAGATAGTAAGAAAATAAAACTTAGATCATTAAAATACTTTATTTGAAAAGTAAATTCAGTATATTGTAATAAAACATTGTAAAATAAAAGAAGTAAAAACATTTTAAATTATACTCTATTATTACTCTGTAACAAGAATGTCATAAATGCCACTAATTTCCCAACCAGGTCTCCCACATTTTGTAGGTCATCCCACGCAAAGACAATCCATTTAGCAAGAATAGGTTTCAGTGTGGAGAGCTTCAAATCTATCTTACCGAGAGATTCATTTACGTTCAGTGCTACTGAACCTTTATCCGCATACCAAGAAATAAAACTTGCCTTGATATACGACCTCAACCAATCACAGTCCAGATAAATGTTGTCATTCATGACGTCATTTTAATCTGTAAGATTATAACTAGCAACTGTTGACCGCGAAATTATGATGCCGTAAACTCGTCCAAGGATATGAAAGAGAGAAAATTTGCTGCCGCAAAGTAGTATGACCGCAAAATGTTAGAGTGCAACGCAATTGCAAATGTCGATCAATATTGCAAAGTGGAGGGAATGTTGCAAGAGGTTATGCAACAGGGGGAGGGGGTTATGCAAAAAGGGGAGGGTTTATCCCCCAAGCTGCAATGAAGGGGAACTCCCCCAGCAAGCTGGGAGAGTCCACCTGACCTCTTTGGGGAGAAAGGGGGACGGCCCCACCCACCCAAAGGGGTATACCTAACCTAAGAGAGGGTCTTTGGGGGAGAAAGTAGGATGGTCTCACCCCCCGAAAGGGGTATAACTAACCTAAGGGAGAAAGGAGAATGAGAGAGGAGTGTTTGCCTGGCTACTGCCAAGCGCATATTGAGAGTTCATCCTAATCAGCCAGTTGGCTTAACGCGTCAGTTGGCTTAGAAGGCTTCTTAGAAGGCGTAAATGGCTTGTTCAGGTATACATTATTAGGGGAGTTGCCAGATTGCGCTATTTAATTAATTAAAGAATATATTCTCGACAGTTGGCTTTCCACCAGTTGGCATAATCCGCCAGTTGGCTTAACCAGCCAGTTGACGTAGAAGAACTAGAATGCAGGCGTATATATTAGCTTTTCAACTGCCACATTGCGCTATTCAGATATTTTTGACAGTTGGCTTAGAAATCTGTCAGCCGTTTTAGAAGGCAGCCATTTGGTATAATTAAATAATAATATCTTTTACAACTAAAAGAATTAAATTAAACACCATTATATCATTCTGTTTATTTAGACGAATTATTGGAATCAATTTCACGAAATATATAGAAAATAAATATACAATTAAACGACAGAATGTACGCAATAAAAATTACTAATAATATAAGGAATACGAACGAGAAATATATATGTATATAATGAAAAAATAATAATATACAAAACGATGGAGTATAACAATCAATATAACCGAACAGGAGAAATATGTACATATACAGTTATATTAAATAATTAAATATATTGAAAATAATATTAAAAATATTGAAAATAATATTAAAAATATTGAAAATAATATTAAAAATATTGAAAATAATAATATACAAAACGATGGAGTATAATCATCAACATATTGGTACAGGAACAAAAAATATATATATACTGTATATACAATTATAATAAATAAATGAATTGAAAATAAATATACATCAAAATATTTTATATTCTACTGCGCAAAACACTAAACTCGCACGTAATCGAGTCTACAGTCACATCATTATTGCTTTGCACTACGCAGTAAATACGATTTAACATTATTTCACCGCTCAAGGTGTGCGGGCGCCTATACTTGATGTAAATAGCCTTCTTATCGTTCAATACTATTTTTGTGCCCATTTTACATTCGGTTGGCAAGTTATCTTTAAACACGGATAGAATACAATCAAAAGCACGCACAAAGAGGGTATCGTTAGCAACCACATCATTATTAAATACAAATTTATAAACACTCCTTTCTAATTGAATGTTTTTTCTTACCGTCCCGAGCTTTTCAATAGTGAACTCTTCTTCACTCTGCATAGCGGCAATTGAAATAATTTTCCAAGTCGTAACGACAGCGACTCATTATATAGAGATGCAGCTCTTCAGGGTGAACAGTGTAGGCGAGTTCTGCCCTGTACAGCTCAATTCCTTTGTACCAAAGTTCGGGATATTTGGAAGAGTCTAAACCTTTTAAATAAGCATCCAGCTCTAGACCATTCTCGCCTTGTTCATTCCTACATTCGATAAATCCTTCGAGCAGAGCGGTGTATGCGTATTCAAGAACCGTGTTAAAATAAATCATATCCTTAACATGACCGTCTAATATAGGCTTCAGCTTACGGAATCCGACGGTTTCAAACATTCTGTCAAGGATGAATCAGTTTCGCGTAGAGACAAGAACGTTATTATCAGATGCATTCTTCCACATCAGTCATATATCAATGCATGGCTAATCGTTATTTATACACAACGTACAAACAACGGCATATGAGGGGGCATCACTAATCTGTTCTCTTCTTGCACTTACACCTGCAGGTATTTTATAAAGGTCCTCACCCCAATTCTCAACTATCACGAAGACTATTCATCTCCTCAACACTTAAACAAATAACATTACGTTTGTTTGCTTGCCTGCAAGTCGTTTCAAGTACATAGTTAATGGTGCCGCTTTCACGCCTGAACACGCGCAATAACTTCGTCACGGACACATAGTACGAGGCATTGAGAATACTTCTCAAAGGAAGTTCCATCGTATTCAAGGAGTGCACGTCCAGTCGGTTCAAGCTCTGGGTTGACTATGAGCCACGGGTGGGCGGATCGGTTCGAGTCACACCATAAGCTAATGAAACGTGCACGGAGCTGTTCTGACGTGAATACTTGTATCCCATTATACTGGGTAGGTGGTTTGAGAAATTTTCCGATACATGAAGCAATATCGGTTTTAATGTTTTATCGCTCCCACTCCCCAAAACACGCACCAGACATTTTCACTTAGGGGTAATTTCACGAACTAAATACATTTTATTCACAAACCGGTGCACTGTTTGTGAGAAACATATCACTGTATTTTTCCTTTGTGTTTAACAATCGATACTCTTCTCTAAATTCTATCAAAAACTTACACAGCCTTTAACCACAATTTCACTGCAAACTTCGTCGTGATATATATGAATGTAGTAGTAAAAGTACTTTAGCGAGTCCATGGTGACAAGGTTTACGTTCTCCGCCGCAGGATATACGTACTCGGTGTGATGCAGCATGATATAATACCGCCTGCCGCATCACTCATCAACAAGACACATTATCCTTACCCGCTGCTTCTCTTCTGCACGCGGTTTGTTTAACTTCACGGTATATGTACGCTTTTTAGAGTTTAGCCCTACAACGTAGTCCATCACATCGTTTGTTCTGCAAAATCCGGCAATACTCTCGCCAGAATATCTATAGAGTATTTGAACATCTTGTTCCCTCGCGCGATTCAATGTATCCTTAAAAGTCTCAAAGGAAGAGGGGGTAGGCAGTCTTTTAGTATCCACTACATCTTCCGACTTTACCGAATACCACTTCATAAACTTTGAACACGCAATATCAAAAGTAGCCATCACTATTTTTCGTCTATGAGAGAAAATACACGTCTGAGCTCAACGGTTTCCAGAGGTCAACTGAGCACGCAGGGATAGATATATGCTCAGGGAGTGGCAAGAGTCACGTGGCCGATCTTATAGTGGGCGGAGCTTAGGAATGTACACATACACACACACGCAGGCAAAGGAGAAAATGAAACATTAATTAAAGCAACTAAACGTAATAATTAAACATATCGTTAACAACATATATATATATATATATATATATATATATATAATATATATATATATACAATCAAGGTTAAGGTATCCAAAGGGTACAGTATCATAGGTACTAGGCACCTGGTAACGTTTCCGTTAGGTGTTACGAAATACCTTCGTGCCCATAAGTTCCTTCACACACCCCAGGTTTTGCGCCCGAAAATTGTGGGTCCCCACAGTCAGTTGGGGTGGTTGGTCGCCCTCATCTTCCAAGCAAACTAAATTCTTCAATGAGTCAAAGTTAACGATTCGTCGGTTCGCATGGTTGAGCGTGATACCCTTAGCCTTCAAGATATATTTCATATCCTCCCACACCCTCACCCTTACCCCATAGGTTTTGGCCCTGTTGATACAAATGAGTCAGCGTATGAACCATTACCATACTCATCCTTGATCTCGCCAGTCAACTCTCCGAGGAATTCCCCAATAGCAGGCATGTATTCACCCTCCATCGCTGTAAATATCACGCTATCTGTGTCAGCGTACAGCACGCTCCGCTCAAGAGTGCAGTTCTCTCCAAAGCTGAATGCGGGCGTACGCCGTTGTGAAGCTCGCTACAGGTATGTTTGTAACACGTGAGGTATCTGTGGCCAGTTCGGTGATGTACTTTATTTTGTAGGTATTACCTACATTCACGATCTCCATAACCTGTTTATCGGAAGCGTTGACATAATCCCAGACTTCACTATAACTTTTTGCCAAATGAACGTTCCCTTTGCCACTATTCTGTGAAAATTTCCCCCAAAGACTATTTAGACACAACTTTTCACTAAAGTGCTTGCCAGGATTCTTAACAATTTGGAAAAGGTCAAGCTGTATACTTTCATGGGCATGGTAACGCTGAATATTAGCTGATTTTTCATCTTCGGTATCAAATCCTAGTGGATATTCCGATGCTTCTACTTTATCCTTCAAAAAAGCGTTTGTATATGGCGTGAAAAGGTTGGGTAGCTTCTGAAACCTCCACACCTCACGTATCTTTAATACTCTGTACCTATGGCGAACTGCTAGGTCTAGCTCAGGGCTTGTATAAACGCCTCTTATATTACGCTGATTGGTTGCATGGTTACAATCACCGTTTTTCTCCTCAGCGCACTTCACGCACAGGGGAAACATGAGCTTGTCATCTATAACGACGTGTAAGATCGGCATCCATAATTGGCGAAGGGGGAGAACGTCTGCGAAAGAGAGTCAAAATAGCACTCATTCAAGTTAGCTGAGAACTCTTCGATGGTTGGCCAGGTGTTGACCGACCAGTTTTTCAGGAGCACCTACTGGATACGGATTGTTCTTCATCACGTAGGGATATAAATAACAGAAGTCGTAATAGAGTTTCACGCCCTCCGTAGGCAGAAAGTATAGCTTGAATGGGTTTGTACACCCTCCTAACAAGCTGTCACCGTATTTGAGGGGGTCCACCACCATCGAACGTTTGATGACCCTTATTTCTTCACGGTACTGGCCATCTGTTTCCATCCGTGCATCATACTCACACTCCCACACGATCTTGTGTGAACTGTGAGCCTATAATTGATCGCGGTTCCGGGTCCATGTGAGGCTGTCGGCGGTGGATCTTTCATGGAGTTCCCCTGTCATGGCACACTCAGGGCGAGGGCATCCATGCCACCACCAGCCGTTAAAGGAGTACACAGTTTTCTCACCAGTGGTTGGATCCTCATTAGACAATCAACCCAAAAAACACGACCATTGACCTTAATGGGTACATGTTTTATGTATACCCCGGTCTGTTGTTGCAGGTGTATGAGCCAGTAAATAGCTTTGTGCCCACAGCTGTGGGGATTGTTTCTGTGAATGACGGATAACGTGTCTTTAGGCATGAAGTTATTCTTGAACACCGTAAAACATAATGAGGCGATCGTGGTTGCGACTTGCAGTGGATCACATTTCAAACGGGCTATGGATATTAGGGTGGATCACTTTTCACTTTTTAAAAAAAATTATAGCTGCTCAAAGTTTTTCCCATGATTTGGTTCAGTGGAAGTACACTGACACCATTTTTACCAAAATCGATCGATATTTAGGGGTCACGCATCGACCTTGAAAATTTCAATTTTGGAAATTTGGCCAAATTGACAATTTTTTACTGAATAAAGATAAATCATCAAATGACCATATTTTCTGAATCCTCTCAGTGAAAGAAATCCTCTCAGATTCTTACCAAGTTGATCGGAAAAGTGGTTTAGAAGTTACACTCACCTAGAAATAACATTAAAATTTAAAATACCGTATTTGTCCCCCGTTATGGACGTAATCATAGCATCAGTAGCTGGCGCATCCTAAAATCCCAATTACACACACACGCTATGTCTATGACCAATATTTTTACTAATCACAGTTTGCTTTTTACAGATCAACTGTGTCAATTGATTCTTGTTTGATAAGTCTAGACTTTAGTACAATGGATAAACTGTTAACAACCAGGAGTGGGAAGACTCTGAAAGTTCCTTATTCTGGAAAAGAGAAAGCAGCAACAACAGCACCACCTTCTCTAAGGTCAGCCACGGACGTCTTCTTAATTGGTCAGCCATCTTCCTCGATCGGTAGTGCCAAATTGCCAACCACCCATCAAGTTCTCCGGTACTTCTTCTATGCCAAGCAGGAAACTACTGACAGGAAGGCCGCCGTAAAAGACACGGTGGCCAATGTTCTGGCATTTTGGAACATGGCACGTATAAAGACGATCACGAGGCGTAATTGCGAAAGAAAACTGGAGTTACTGTGGGAAGAGTGGCGCGATGAGAGAGTGACGCGGGAGCGAGCAACTCCGAATCACAGCTAGAACCACAATACCGACAGCCGAGAGAATCAACTGTATCAATCAGCCTTCCTCACCGCATCCTCAATACACCGGCTGTGATTGAAGTGGCTGATCTCTTCCAGATGTCCAATAATCAGGTGTGTATATATCAGTAATGATCTTTCCTTGACAAAGATATAATAGACGTAACGACGGAAAATTTAGTGATTATTTTGTCACATAAAAACCATACGCATCCTTGTCAATTTCCTTTCAATTTCGCACATAGGTGGCAAGTGTCGTGGCGGCAGTCCTACGTTCGGCAGATCCGCCCGTAGACCTGGACAAATTCAGTATCTCGAAGGACACGTCTCGCCGTGGAAGAGTGGCACATCGTTGTGAAGTGTCGACAGCTGTGCAGAAATCCTTCGTATCTCCGAGGCATGCTGTCGTCCACTGGGACGGTAAAGTAATCAAGGTCAGTTTTGCCCTCACCGTGGACGACAGTGAGTTAACATGTTCCAGTGACGACAGTGGATTGACATATTCCAGTGGACGATAATGGATTGGCATGTATGACATACGTTTCAGGACTCTCTTGGATCATTGGAGCACCGCCAGGCGATTCTCATCTCCGGAGCTCCCCAATGCACAGAAGGAAAGTTGCTGGCCGTTCCGACTGTTGCTGACGACACCGGTCTGTCCCAGGCCCAGGCGACCTTTCGTGCTCTCAAAGACTGGGGATGCGAGAACAACGTGATTGGACTGTGCTTCGACACAACTTCCTCCAATACGGGGAGGGTGCAGGGTGCAGTGGTCCGGCTGGAGAACATGCTTGGTAAACCGCTCTTCCAGCTGGGCGGTCGCCATCACGTTATGGAGCTCATCGTGGGGGCAGTGGTCATCACCGCGTTTGGAAGAACCACATCACCAACTGAACCTTTGTTCCAGTATCTGAGAAGGTGAATTTCAAGTCTAAGGCAAATTTGTTTTCTTCAATGATTTTTTGCAATCAGAGCAATTGAGATATCAGCGTCCTTCTACTAATGATGTTAATAGCAGTCGAAAAGGGAAACTTCAGTCGTTTTCATGCAATATTTTCATAACTCCCCTTTCAGGTGGGACAGGCTCGACCTCTCGACTTATCGCGAGCTGGAGATCGAGCATTTGGCGGAGGTGACGTGGCTGATGGAGCTCCGAGATGAGGCAGTCAAGTTCCTCGGCACCACTTCTGGTCTTGTCAGAGAAGACTACCGAGAAGTGGCGGAGATTACACTCCTGGTACTCGGGGCCCAGCCACGTCGTGGCACACACTTCATGCGCGCAGGAGCCTACCATCATGCGAGGTGGATGGCCAAGGTTGGTATTTTGAATTAGAAGTTAAATATTGTATTGCCTTCTGCAAACAGCCATTTGAAGTCCCTACCAGAAAAAAATATGATAAATAATTTACCATTAAACAAACTTATATGGAGTGGTATCGGTATTTATACATCACAGTGCGTATTCGTTTCAGATCATCTACTACACGAAGCTCTTGATGTTCAGCGGTCAGCTGGAGTTCGACGACGAGCTGGTACAGAAACTTCAGAGAGTGGTACTATTTATTGCACTCCTCTACACACCTCCCTGGCTGGCGGCTCCTGTCGCAGCTTATGCCCCGCTGAATGACCTTGTGTTGTACCAACGTCTTCTGCAGTACAGGGCTGTGGATCGCAAGATTGCAGAGGCTTCACTGGCAGTGATCAGGCGGCACTTGTGGTATCTGAGGCCTCAGACCGTCGTTTTCGCCCTCTGCAGTGACAAAGTGGAAGACACTGTGAAGCACGAGATGGCAAAGAAGCTGTGCCGCCTCGCTGTGCCCGAGGACTTCACGTATGACAACGTCTCGGTTGATGACACGACGCGCCTTCCGGACCTGATCGATGAGTCATCGTGGTTCGTGTTCAAAGGCCTGCAGGTGTGCGCGTCTACGTGGCTCACTCTGCCGGTGAATAAGTGGGATCAAGATAAGAACTACTGTGATCTGAAGAATGTCATCTCGCATCTGAAAGTTACCAACGACGTGGCAGAGAGAGGGATAAAACTGATAGAAGATTACGCGAACATTGTCACAAAAGACGAGTCACAGCTGCAGGGTCTTCTTCAGCTCGTGGAAAAGAGCCGGAAAGAACTCGGTGACTTAAAGAAGTCGCCACTTGCCAAGATGACGTAGCGCAGAGGGATTGGGAGTTAGCAGAGAGAGTACATGGCGCACTTAAGATGACGTATGTTTAACCACGATTCATACAGTTTTTGAACCTAGTTAGGGGCACCGGAGTAAGTGCCTTTAGTGATATCGGTAAACCGTTTTAATACAAAATACATTTGATCTTTCCTTATTCGTTTTATCTTATCCTAAAAAGCAGACAATGGCAGACAGCATATGGAGGTACGGGGACAAATATGGTATTTTAAATTTTAATGCTATCTCAAGGTGAGTATAACTTCTAAACCACTTGTCCTATCAACTTGGTAAGTATCTGAGAGGATTTCTTTCACTGAGTGGATTCAGAAAATATGGTCATTTGATGATTTATCTTTATTCAGTAAAAAATTGTCAATTTGGCCAAATTTCCAAAATTGAAATTTTCAAGGTCGATGCGCGACCCCTAAATATTGATCGATTTTGGTAAAAATGGTGTCAGTGTACTTCCACTGAACCAAATCATGGGAAAAACTTTGACCAGCTATAATTTTAAAAAAAAAGTGAAAAGTGATCCACCCTAATGTACATCCTTCTTAAGGCCTGGAAACATACTCTAAGCACGCGCACATCATTTACGCAATAACGTTCACATTCATCAGTGATATTGTATGGACTAGTTTCATTTAAACTGTTGTAGTTGCGGTCAAAATGTTCACGCTCACTATCACTCATGCTGGTGTAGTTAAAGTAATGTTTGGGGGTAGGCAGTCCTACTTTGTTTAAAGTTTCGTTAGTGAGGAATGTGTAAAGGAAATACCCTTTTGAAACTTCATCGGCTACGCCCATGACCTTGGGGAGCTTGGCTAATTTACAAGGTGTGAACAACAGGGAGTCTTAAGCTGAACATTGCCTCTTATCTGCATTTGTATTACTTTGTTGCCTCTTTTCAAGGTGTCGCTTGTAAATATCTCCGATGACTCGTGTTCAAGCAACTCCTTATAAAGGATCTGTGTCAAATTTTACTCCGTTATGAGCAAGAATATACAAAGACATTTTTTGGAACTTGTCCGCTAACTTGACAAAATAGGATACAAAGCGTTTCACAGGTTTGTCTTATGCAATCATTTTAAAAACGTTTGTCCGTTTACCACATTTGTGACACTCATCACACTCGACATCCATGCTCTCATCATAGATAGTCTGACTTACGAGTAAATATGGAATAACATCTTTGGTTTCAGGGTATGTTTCTATATCGTAGTACATGGTTATACAAGGGCTATTTTTAGGCTTAGCATCTTTCATATAACATACATGCTTCACTACTTCCGCCTTATATTTTTCATGACATGTAGAACAGTGAATTTCATCGCATTTATACACAAATTTACCCCAATTATCCATCATATGAAACATGCCACATTCACAGATTCTCATTTTCCTGCAAGTGCCAATTGATTTGTGGAGCTCAAAGCATTTATTATTGAAAAATGTACCTCTACACACTTTACATTCCCTCTTCTCAGCTTCAACTGCAAGTCTTTCACATTTGGGGCTTTTACACTGCTCACATACCATGTAGCACTCCTTACAATGTTTCACTATATCATCCGCAAACTCGAGACATCCCTTACACAAATCATGATGCCTTCCATACTTTCGACTTTTATCATATCTAGCTTAGAGGGTCCTTATATTACTGATTGGGAGATATGATGTTCCTGACAATTCTAAAATAAGTAGAGGTCTTGTACGATCTCCCACACAGCTTTTAAAAACATACACAGTCCTACGACGATCATCCATTCCAAACACAACTATACGAACATTCATTTCCTGCTCGACCCTTCTCAGCTCTTCAGGGCCCATATTACACTCAAACTCAAGCTTACAATCTGAAGCCAGTTTACGGGCACGCTGAACAACCGTAGGTAGCCAGATATTATACGCGATTTTATTTAGCACAGTAAACATATGAGCTAAGACTATTGCCATAAAGCCGCAACCACGATCGACGTTTATATGTTTTCTGTAAATAGCCTGAGAATTAAAATTAAGAGTATAAGGTGTGGCACTATGACCGGCAACCCGGAATACTCTGTCAATATCTACCATGAAGTTGTCCATATTGAAAGCTGTACTACTTTGAGAGGCCTGCATTATACGGCCAAAGATATATTCTCTGTCTACAGACGCCAGAGGTTTGAACTGTATTACTACCCAAAAATCATCTACATCCCCGTCATCTGAACCGAACCTGAAGGACAACTTCGTCCGGACTTCGTCACGTTCGTCGCGGTTCTGAAGGGCAATACGTTCAACTACGCGTCGCAGTCCAACGCCGTTCCTATACATGGATCCAGGGTCAACCCTGACCATGATAACGATTTCTAGTCAGGGTAGGGGTGGGGGTAGCGGTGAGCACCAACTCGAATGTTATACCTTTCTCCACAGCATAAGAAGCTGTTGTTGCTGTGGAGGAAGTACCCGGAATTGAACAGGAAAAAGGGGGTATATTTGAGGGAGTTACTCTTCTGGGCGTTGTATCGTAAGATGTAGAGGGCTGGGGTTCTATTACTGGGGTTCTAGCAACCGGCGCAATCCTGGCACATTTTATACCTGACCTGGAGGGTTCTTCATCATGCTTCTGCTTTCAATTGCCGCATGCTACAGGTATCGCTGGTGAGGTCTCGTCAGCGGGGTGGGAGTCTGTAGCTACACGGTCATCGGGGTCACCTGTAATATCGATGATGGGGGGCTGTACATCTTCGTCAGTCATGGTTCTGTGGAAGAAGGAAAACAAGAATATAAGGAGCAGCACATAAATTTTGTTATATTTTGTAAATGGCCCACTTAGGGGTGTGACGTGTTAGAGATGGAGTCTGTAGAAAAATTCAGGTTCACAAGCCCTACACATGTATTATATCTGGCTCTACAGGAAATGGTAAACCTGTGTTTATGTTTAAAATCGTTAAAGATGAGGGAGAGATGTTCTTAAAGTTTGTGCATAAAGTAATATGGTGCTATTCTACGTATCAATCAGTGTTCAACAAATACGAAGATGATATTTTGTTCCACAAAGGTGTATATGACGTTAATTGGTTAAAGGGAGATGAGAATACAGTCATTGTAATTGACGATCTCATGTTGGAAAAGGAGAAAACGTTTGCCGAGACATTTACACTGTTCTACCACCATCCTAACATAAGTGTATTCTTCATCAATCAGAATCTATTTTTCAAAAAGAGATACATGCGCGATGTGTCGCTAAAAACAAAATATCTAGTCTTATTCGTGCAACGTAGAGATGTGTCACAAATTGGGGTATTAGCCAATCAAATGTTCCCGAAGAAGCATAAGGCGTTTTTGGCGGTTTATAAAGAAGCCACAAGTCAGCGTTACGGATATTTACTTTGTGACCTTCACCCGCGAAACACGTTTAGGGTGCTTCTAAGAACGAATATATTCCCAAACAATCCTGAAACGGCGTATATTGCAGAATGACAAATAGGTTGAGGAAATATCGTGAGTTAATAAAAATCTATCAACGATTGCCACGGGCATTGCAACAGATGTTTGTTAAAAATATCGAATCGGACTTTTTAAAATGCATCTGTGAAATCTGTCTTAATGTTATAAAATGTAATGTGCCAATGAAACCACCTCAGAAGGCTCGCTTACGTCGTTACAAGAACATAATAAGTGCGCTCGCTCGTAAAAGTCAAACTGTGGGGAAGAAAGAACGAATTATTGTACAAAGAGGGGGATCACTCATCCCCATCTTATTTTCAGTTTTGGGGCCTTTACTGACTAGATTAATATAATGAACAAAGTGGTAGCGATTCCACACGAGGTGTATGCTTCATTGCAAACTTCAAAGATTCCAGACACGGTTCTAGAACCCCATAAAAGTAGGCTTAAAAGAATGGAAAGCGATATGTTACCCTATTAAACAGTGGAAAGTCACCTTATAAGAAAAAGTTCTGGTACCAAGAGGCTCTGCAGAAATTTCCTCATGAGTACAAAGATTATACGAATCCGACAGAGCTCCCCGTGTTTATTAGGCACAGCGCTAGCAACGCTGAGCATAGCGAGATAGGACCTGGGCCCGACGTTAGAGATGACCAACCAAAGAATAACGGAACGAAGCACATCAAGCATGTCTTAAAAAGCAGTCTCCCACATACATTGCGGAAGTAAGGCTTAAGACTTTATAATCTATTGAGTGAGGACCCCATCATACAGTGGACCGATACAGGAGGGATCATTGTTGAAGGAACAAGGGGACAGGGATCCAATATCGTCGACATTGTCCATGATTTGGTGAGAAAGTGGGACAGGCCCTCACCAACAGGATGGAAGCATATTAAGGCAAGACTGCAGGTTAAAAGACCATCACCACCAGCAGTAGCATCTCTGAAGAGGAGAAAGAAGAGAACAAACGCCAAACCTCATCCACGTGTCTCTAAAATACGCAAATGGTTAACATATTAAGAAAACGTTATTATGATATTTTTAACCCCGTCTCCAATGACGGCGTTAATAGACTGTACAGAGGTGTTTACAATGATGGAGTAGGGAAAAAAGATGCTGAGAGTTTTTTCGGGAGCAGGATGCTTATACACTTCACAAGCCGGTGAGAATAAGGCTTAAAACGGCTAAGAAAACAGCGGCTTCGATTGACTCTATTTGCCAAGCGAATTTAACAGACATGCAAAGATACTCAGTGTATAACGACGGCTACCGATAAATCCTATTCATAATAGATGTATTCTCTAGATATCTGTGGCTAATTCCTCTGAAAAATAAATCGCCTAAAACAATTGCTAAAGCTATCAAAACGTTGATGTTGAAAGAAGAGGAGGTTCCTCGCTATTTTTGTACGGATATGGGGAAAGAATTTATTGACCGCGCTTTTTAGAACATACTGACAGAGTTTAATATCAGTTACTACACTATCACTTTTATACATAAGACCTCTTTAGCTGAAAGAGTTCAACGTACCATAAAGGAACGCATGCATCGCTATTTTACACATAAAAACACATACAGATATATGAACATTCTTGGGGCATTGGCCTCGTCATACAACCGTTCACATCACCGTACGATTGGCACAACACCTAATGAAGTTTTAGAAAGAGATAAGCGCACAGAGTTGAGAAGAGTTGGAGCACCGCCACCACACTCTACACATTTCAAAATCAATGATTATATAAGGCAATCACGGTCGGGAAATAAATTCGCGAAGGGATTTGAGCAAGGATGGACACGTGAGAGTTTTAAAGTTTGTGCTATGAGACCTAAAGGCAAGATAATGATGTATTACGTTGAAGATTTGAATGGGGAAGAGGCTTTTACCGCGAGGAGTTGCAGAAAGTGACATTTAATTTAGGAAAAGGTGTTTAAAATTGAAAGAATTTTAGGCAGCAAAGGTTCAGGAAAGAGAAAAATGTACCTGGTGAAATGACTAGGTTACCCAGAAAGCTTCAACACCTATAAATAAAAGCTGCTGTAATAATGAAGTTTAAATAGTATGCAACATGGCGCCCAACCACTTCTATGTCACACTCCCGTCCTCTTCTTCTCTGTCTGTACATCCTAACAACACCCTAGTCAACTTTGTAACAGAACTCCATGGGCCCATTGAGTTGGAACGTGATTCGTTTGAAGTTGGTCTTTGTGAATTCCAGCTAGCCACCAAATTTTTAACTCTTGAAAATGAGCAAATCATACCTCTGATCCATAGAAGAATCGATGAGTGTGAAAAATTAGGCATAACCTTAGACAACATTATGCGATCAGTCCTGTTCGGTGAGGTACAGTACTATAGTACAAATGTAACAATAGGAATCGGTCACTATGACAGCCATGGACATAGTGACGGGGTTAAACAAGTCTTAAAAAATCGCACCTGACAACCGATTGATTTATGAAGTCGTAAACATAGACACGCCTGCACACACGTTGAAGTTAAAATCAACGCTTAGTAGTAATATTAAAGACAAAGAGCTGTTCATAATTGCGATCGAGGGTCGATAGAGTGCAGCTCTCCAAAGAGATACCTTTCAAGAGGCACAACTTGACTTGTCCAGCTTAATGTATTAGCTGAAGATGGAGAAATTGGGAGAAAGCTGCCCATCCCCAGACACGTGCTATATTTACAGCAATATCTTAGGGCATCAATTTGTTGGGGACACCCAGGCGCGCCTGCTCCCCATTGCACACATCCCCAACCATAGAGGGAAAAGTTTGAGCATTACATATGACAAGCCCCATTAAGTGACTGTTGCGACTAATCTATTAACGAATATCTCAATATATATAAGAACGATTGAGGGAAAAAAAATTTCCCATTCGATGATGGGAGCTTAACAGTGAAGCTACACTTTCGTTGCTTTCCGTTATAATCACCCTAAGGCCTTTCACAGTCTATCGAGAGTGAGATATCAGCGTGGGAGTGGGCTTGGATCCATTTTTTCAACCATATTACGCACGCTGTCCCACTGTTGAAGAGGGTGGCTAGATACCTCGGGAGGGAGCGTTACAATCAGGTTTTAACGCGGTAGAAGACAAAATGGGTGGAACTAAACCTAAAGAACCTCTAAAAAATATTTAAAACGTACACGGGACGAAATCATCAAAGATGCAAAGAGAAAAATGCGTGGTGGTGGAAAGAAGAAGAAGAGGGCTGGCAGGAAGAAGGGGTTACCAACACGTGGCACTAAAGGTAAAAGGACATCAAAACGGAAGTGTTCTAAGCGTATGAAGCCTATGGCTGATAATTTTTTCAACTAATATAAGCTGAGGATACTACTTTCTCGAATCATAAGCTGATTACTACTTGTCGAGAGAGGTGGTACTATTTCTGACTCGTCATGGCTCGTTTCATCCATCCGTGTAGTTCACAATGTTGTAAATCGGAACTGTCGCTCTTTGATATGCCCCCTATTCAGGGTTCTATTGAGTATAGCGACTTTATACAATTAATCCATTAAACACAATTAGCTCACCGAGTGCCCGTATAGAAGTCGTGATACCCAGCTCAGGCCCATACTTTTTTGATCCGAGCTGCATGCATATGTACGGTAAACTGCTTTTCGCCCATTCAGATGGAACAGACTGCGATGATAGTTACTCCGCATACCCTGAAACCAACTTTCTACACCCCATATTCAGCCAGTGTGAGGTGTATTTAAATCAGGTTAACATCTCTGCAGGAACGGGTTATTATCACGAGCCTATCTGGAAAATGTCCTCAACCTTTCAAAAGAAGCGAAGGACACCTTTTTAACCGCCGAGGACTATTATCAGACTAAAGATGAAAATAATATAAATGATAAATTTAAAAATTCTAAAAAAAAGATATACGAATGTTTTGAGCGTCTTCATACAGACGTCATGTTCCAGGAGAAACTGCTTATGAACGACGTCGACATGAAACTAAAATTCAACCGCACGAGTCCTGAGTTCTGCATAAATCTTGGACTTTATCAAGAAGAGGGCGCAAAGCCCGTTGTGATTCACATCGTGGAAACATATTTACGTGTACGGCAAGTGAAATTAAGTTCCCCGAAATATGTAGAAATTGAAAAAACTTTAATACACACAACAGTAAAATACCCATTTAGCAGAGTACAGATCTAGCTATACAGGTGCCCGAGGGGTTGGCCTCGAAGCAGCTAGAAAACGTGGCCCTTGGAGTTCTACCTAAAAGGATATTAATTGGAATGCAGGATCACGCATCGACGAATGGAAAATATAAAAACAGTACCTTTAAATTCGATAATTTCGGCCTTAAAAAGATAACTCTATACGTAAATGGGGTTGCTTTGGGGGGCTATTGTTACGGACTACTCATCAGACATTGTGTTCCCGCTCTGCGCGAGAGCTTACAGTAATCTTGCCCATATTGTCGGTGGCTGTGACGAGCTTTGGTTTGGTGTAACGCAGAAAGAATTTGCCGAAGAATTTAACCTTTACCCGTTTGACATTACCCCTGACTTATCTGCTGGTCTAAATACACACTTAAGTCCACAACAAAGTGGGAACATCTCAGTCAGATTGGAATTCGCCAACCCTGTAGACGCGCCTATTAGTGTACTTGTGTACCTCGAATTACAAGCTCTAATCGAAGTTGACCGTTTCAGGAACGTTGTCACAGACTTTTAAAATGGACGTGAATACACTCCAAAGAGTAATGAAAAGTGACCGAATCACACGCCCCAAATTTATTGGTGTGTTTGCGAAGAATGAAGCATTGAAATTGACAACTACGAGAGATTGGTATGGGATTATCTTCAACACCGACATTGTGGGGGTAGAGGGGGTTCATTGGTTTGCAAACTATTTTAAAAATAGGGAAAGAATGTAATATTTTGATTCAATCGGCACTCATCCCTGGAGTGACCCTGTGGTTGTACAATTTATCGAACAGATACATGTCCCTGAAATTCTCTGGGATCCTTACCGTTTCCAAGGATATTTTAGCAATACTTTTGGCATGTATTGCCATTCATTTCTCCTGCACATGTCACGTGGTAAGGGATTTATAATTTTTTTTTAATTATTCGATTTGTGCGACACTGAAATGAATGATAAAATGAAATGCAGACAAATAAAAAAAGGTTCCCATTTGTTCGCACTCACTGTTTTGTGTAGTTTTACGTGTGTCTATATATTTGTAACTATATTGTGTAAAGTTTTACGTGTGTATATACAATTGTAAAATTTCTCCATTAATGTTAGTCTTATTTAATGGACGCTAGTTCTGTAAGCCGAATTGTACTAAAACATGCTTTCTACCATTTAATAAATTAAACGAAAATACAGTGTTTTGTTCTTAACCACAAAAAAACTTACATTAGTTCCTCGATGACCTGGCATTCGTTGGACTGGATATGAGCCAATACCTCGACCTCTGTATTCATGTTACTGGGTTGGCTGTGCAGTAAAGCCTCCAAATCATTTATTCGCCTCTCATCAAAGATGTGGCGAAAAGTTGCTATAACACGATCAAGTTCCGCATCGGTCATTTAAGGAGAAATTAACATGATTAGTTCATACTGAATCTTTTTTATTTAAAGTTAAATTAAATTAAAGTTTAATTAAAGAGTTACAATAAGAAAAAATGCCCATTAGGATGCCTGGCAAATTATAATCACAAAGCTGATATCCTGACAGGTTTCAAAAGTAAGATTAGTTGGGTATGCTACGCATCATCTGCCGGCATCGGGTAACGAGCCCGGCTGTTAACACATACATGAATATATATATATATATTATATATATATATATATATGGGAAGAGAGAGTTACAATGAGAGAAAATAGCGATTAGGGCGCCCGGGGCTAATAATAATCACAAAGCAGATATCCTAACAGGGTTCCAAATTAAGATTAACTGGATGTGCTACGCATCTTCTGCCAGCACTGGGTCTCGAACCCGGACGCATCATCTTCCGGCATCGGGTAACGAGCCCGGTTGTTAACACATACATGAATATATATATGTATATAATATATATATTATATATATATATAAATAATAATATATAATATATATATAATATATATATATATATATATGGAAAGAGAGAGTTACAGTAAGAGAAAATGGCGATTGTGGCGCCCGGGGCAAATAATAATCACAAAGCAAATATTTTAACAGCGCTCAAAAGTAAGATTAGCTGGATGTACTACGCATCGTCTACCAGCACCGGGTCCCGAACCCGGGACCGCAGGCAATTCTTTAAAGTTTTGGCAATTCTAAAACCCTACCTGTAGAACGTCTATAAACTTTTAAGTTATGAGAAACAAGCGTGTAATAAAATTTCACTTTCAAATGATACATTCATCGTATAATAAACCCACGGTCTAAATGACGTTATCAAGAAAGAAAATTAGATGGTTGTGCTACGCATCGTCTGCCGGCACCGGGTCTCGACTCCTGGGTAGATATCTTTTCACCTCGTTTTTTTACGAATTTTTATAAATTGTAACACTTGACCTGAATGAAACGATGAATATACATACCCCGGCTTTCCGCTTAAATCAGAAACTATTTTTTCAAAACGCATTTATTATGGCTTTTTATAAATTAACTAACACTAGCACTGAATGAAACGTTATATAGGGCGTCCCCAAAAAAAACTATATACTCTTTATAGCATATATTTTATAATTAAAAAAAAAACCAAACAATATATTCTTATAGCAATTGCCAATGAAAGGTAAATTAGTAATCAAGTGATCAGAATGTTATAGCGAGTTGTTTGCATATAAAATTTAATTAACAACACCAAGTGCTCAAAATGTTCTCCGGCGGCATGAATGCACTTTTGAATGCGTCGACTAAGCCTGGCCTTGTTTTATCAAAGGCCTTGTAATGGCGAAGCCTATGGAGCGAACGTAGTGTAGTCACTCACTAGCTTGCTTCGGACTTAGCCTACGCACTCATTCCACGATACAAACTCTACAGCATTCAACTTTATTCAGTTCAGCAAACGAACCCATGTTGCGTAAACGTTTGACACTGGAGCAACGAAAAAGTGTTCTGAAATGGTATTGGAAATTTGAGAATGTGTCCGAAGTCCAGCGGCAATGGATCCGGGAATTTGGTACAAAGCCACCCACACGTCTCGCCATTACAAGCACCCGTGACAAGTTTGAGGCAGAGGGATCTGCTCAAGATATGCACAAGCGAAGATCTGGACGACGCAAATCAAGTGCGAGTGATGAAAACTCCGTTTTAGTGTTGCAAAAATTTAATCAATCACCACAGAAATCAGTTAGGCAATGCGCCCGTGAGACCGGAATCAGCAAATCAGATGTTCACCGGATTTTAAAGTCGGCAAAATGGAAAAGCTACATTCCAAGTCTGTTACACGCCATGACTGAAGATGACCCTGATCGCAGACTCGAATTTTGTGAATGGTTTCAGTCAATGGAAGCCGAAGACGTACAGTTTGCCAACAAAATCGTGTGGTCTGATGAAGCTACCTTCAAGCTGAATGGCACAGTAAATCGACACAACTGCAGGTACTGGTCACTTGATAATTCACACGTTTATGTGGATAAACATGTTAATTTACCAGGATTAACAGCATGGTGTGGTTTATCATCCAGGGGTTTGGTTGGACCATTTTTCTTTAATGGGACGGTTACCGGTGCCGCATATCTCGACATGCTGCGGACAGAAATTATACCTGCAGTTCGGAAGTTGTTTGGAAACGACGACTTTTACTTTCAACAAGATGAAGCCCCCCTCATTATCATTGTGATGTGAGAAGGTACCTCGATGAAACGTTGCCTAACCGTTGGATAAGATGAAGAGGAAGCGTTGAGTATCCTCCACGTTCACCGGACTTGACTCCACTTGATTTTTACTTGTGGGGCTACCTGAAGGATGCAGTTTATGGTACAAGACCTGCAACACTCGAACTCCTTAAGGATGCAATTAGGGAAAAGTGCGGGACCATCACAGCATCCACATTAGTCCATGTCTGCGAATCAGTTAGTCGACGCATTCAAAAGTGCATTCATGCCGCCGGAGAACATTTTGAGCACTTGGCGTACTTAATTAAATTTTATATGCAAACAACTCGCTATAACATTTTGATCACTTAGATTACTAATTTACCTTTCATTGGCAATTGCTATAGCAATATATTGTTGTTGTTTTTTAAATTATAAAATATATGATGCTATAAAGAGTATATAGTTTTTCTTGGGACACCCTGTATATACATAGCCCGGCTTTACGCTTAAATCACAAACTATTTTTTCAAAACGCATTTATTATGGCTTTTTATAAATTAACTTGCACCGGCACTGAATGAACCAAAGTATAAAGCCCGAATCACAAATTAAATTAATTACTTACATGCTTACTTCAATGCTCGGTCTTGCACTCCGTCGCAAGTTTCTGCAATGCTTTGTGTAGAGAGAAGATCGTTCCCGTCTGCAGCTGTGAAAATTACGAGCGATGCCTCTGCGTAGAAAACTTTATCTTCAAACAATACCGGGGAGATGTAAAGCTGCTTAGACTGACTCATGGCGAGACATTTCTATAGCACTGTTCGGTAAAAGCAACTGATGTGGATTCCTTTGACGAAAATACCCCATTTTATAAAAGCGGTCGTAATTGTGAACATCCCACAATACCCGAATCGCGAGTTTCCTATTGGCTATCGGTGAAATTTAGGTGGGACATAACGTGTGAGTGATGTCATCCACTAAACAGAGGTCCTGTGGCTCCGCCCACAGGGTTGTGATTGGCTGTCCCGTGAAATCTGGGGCGTGTCAAATATATCTTGGCCGCTCCATAGATTTATTCCATAACCGTAGAAAGAGAGAGAAATGCTTTGTTTGGAAAATAAACCTTGTTTTTTTGGGGCGCCAATATGGCGGGTCGGGGAAGAGAGATTTGAACATATAATAAGCACCCTTTTATATATGAGGGGCTTAGCAAGAATAGAAAAATAAATTTGGAAATTGAGGACACGCGTCGGTTTAAGTTTATGGTCACCCATCTAAATTAACGACCCGTGACGGCTAGGGCCATAAGTTTTACGGTCTTACCTGTAACACTGTCGGGTAATCAGAAATGGTAGTATGAGGGATCTTAGTGACAATCGAAAATAAATTTGGATTTCGGGTACAATTCTCGTAGGTTTTTAAAGTGAGAGATAGAGAAGCGCTAAAACTGGAAAATAAATTTGAAAAAATTAATTGGCCGTGAATGATGGCTCTATCATAAACGTGTGAGTTTAATCTTTATGATGTCTAGAGAGTAGAAATAAGATTCCAGCGAAGAGAAGTTTATTATCGAGATTATAATTCCGTTGTTGTCTTTCGGCTTCTGGCGCCACTAGAATAAAGTGTTTCAAATTTTAATTTTAGTGAATAAATCTTTAATAGACGTGTGTATATATATATATATATATATATACACAAAATGTGTAAATTATTGTTTTTTATTTTCAATATATTTAATTATTTAATATAACTGTGTATATATATATATATACTTTTCCTGTACTAATGTGTAGATGGTTATACTCCGTCGTTTTGTATATTATTATTTTTTTATTATATATATATTTCTCGTTCGTACTTATGGTATTATTATTTTTTATTTAATTTTTTTGATCATATATATTCCATGTGAATTCTATTTAGTCCCCAAAATTTTAACTCTTCTTGTACTAATTAGTAATTTTTGTAGTAAATGATAAACATTATTTTTCACAAGGTGATTCCGTTATTCTCGGTAAACCGTCTTATTCTACTCCCTGTATATTCAGAAATCAGGCATAAATTATATATATATATATATATATATATATATATATATATATATATATATATATATGAAAATTATTTCACGAAAGTAACACGTGAAAAATATTTATGATGAATAAAACCACGAAGGAGAGGAAACAGAATGGTGCTCAAGCGCTTTCGTCTAATGACATCCTCAGGAACACTGAAGTACATAAAGGGTTACAGCCTATATATAGGTTACAGAAAAAAACACACACACACATATATATATATATATATATATATATATATATATATATACACATACATACACACATACATATACATACATATATATATATATACAATAAACGGAGATATAAAAAATTATTAAACATTAAAGGATTGTTGGAGGAGCATACAAATTTGTAAGGAAAAACTACCGATTTTTAGCACAAGATTAGCACAAGATCAAATGAATTGTTTCCAACCAATGTTACAGAAAAAAAAATAAATACAAAAATACAAATTTATACTGGAAATCTGCCCGGGTTTTAGCACTTTGCCCTTCTTGTTTAGGTTCGATGTATATAAAAATAAATTTAAAAAAATACAAGTTATTTGAGTAGCATACAAGTTTACCAAAGATTTAGCGTTCTACCCTTCTTATCTAAATCTGTTCTGAAGGAATTCAAAACAACAGGATGGAGTTGAAAAAGACCTTTGCTTATGTTGAAGTTATTTGCAAGTTGGATAATGGCAGACTCAAGAATATTTCTATTAACAATGTTGCTAGAGTGAAATAAAACTGAAGCATTATTCCAATCAATACAGTGGGATAACTCTGACAAATGGACAAAAAGGGCACTGGACGACTGTCCTGTTCTAACGGAATATTGATGCTGTTTTATACGTGTGTGCAAATCCTTTCCCGTCTGACCTATGTAAAAGGAATCACATTGTTTACAACCAATTTTATAGATAATGCCTGAATTATTGGTAGGGCTATTTTTTACTATATTTTTCACAATATTGTTATATGAAAATACTACATTAATATCCAAAAGTTTAAGTATATTAGCAATGCCTAAAAAGCCCGGGAAAAATGGAAGTACTAAAATATTTTTTGACAAAGTATGAGTGTTATTATTCACACGACAGAAAGTTCGTTTTGCCTTGTTGAGACAAGATTCCATAACGCAGATGGATAACACAGATCACTTCCAATACCGTTGATTTTTTTCCAATTCGGCATCGATGTATTCCGGACTGGCGATCCTAAGGGCGCGGAGAAACATTGAAGAAAAAATAGCCTTCTTGGTGGGGATGTCATGTCCCGAGTAAAAATGTACAGAGGACAAATTGTTTGTTTTTTTCCGATAGATACTAAACTTAAAACCTGGGCTTTCCCTATGTACACGCACATCCAAAAATGGGATTGAGTTATCTTGTTCCACTTCTAAAGTAAACTTAATGGAGGGGACTTGATCATTTAACTGAAGGAGGAAGTTATCCAGGTCACGATTCATGGGCCAGATACACAAAATATCATCGACGTACCGCAACCAAGGGATGCCAACCCCCAGGATGATTCTCGGAATGTAAGTAATTTCGAAAAGCTCCATATAAATATTGGAGAGGAGAGGCGATAAGGGGTTGCCCATGGCCATCCCAAAAACTTGTTGATAATACTCGTTATTGAAAGTGAATTTACAGTCTTTGATGCAAAGCTTAATAAGTTCCAAAACAATGTGTGAAGGTAGTGGCAGGTCATACTTATGTAATTCTCGGGAGAGAAAGTCAAGCATATCGTCAATCGGCACTTTTGTAAACAATGAACAAACGTCAAAACTGATCAATCTATCGTTGGTTTCAGTACGTGCATTATTCAATTTTTCAGTAAGATCCATGGAATTTTTTACATGTGAATCAGAGATAGTTCCGAAAATGGGGGACAGGACTTTGACAAGCCATTTGGAGAGTTGATAAGTAATAGAGCCCACCGAGCTAATAATAGGGCGCATAGGGCGCATAAACCTGGCAACTCAGTGTTCCTGAAGATGTCGTTAGACGAAAGTGCTGGAGCACCATTCTGTGTTTCCTTTCCTTCGTGGTTTTATTCATCATATATATATATATATATTAGTGGTGGACCGGATGTCAGTTTCTCAACATTTGCAGATGCGGATGCGGATCTTTAATTTCAATATCCGCGCATGCGGATGCGGATATTTAGTTAATCTATCAATATAATATAGAATTATGAATATATGACATAATTTTTCAAATTTCGTGATATTACTCTTATGGCAGGCAATGCATAAAAATTAAAATTAATATTAATGTTTTCATTAGGTTAAAAATAACTTTCTCAAGAGTTTCAGCCTCAGAAAATTCAACGAAACAAGTTTCATTCAATTTTCTGTGGATGTTAAAAACGACACGGATATCCACATATGCGGAAGCGGATATCCGGTCCACCACTAAATTTGTTATATATATATACATATATATATATATATATATATATATATATATGAAGGGGTTTACACCCATCTCTAGATATCTGTGGCCAGTTCCTCTGAAAAATAAATCGCCATAAACCTGTAAAATAGGTTTTAAAATATATATATATATATATATATATATATATATAATATATATATATATATATAAGAGAGAGAGAGAGAAATAAACAGATAAACAGACAAACATGGCCAAGTCTTGCAATACAGTTTAACGGGGAATCCAGCAGCCCAGCGTCTTAACCACTAGGATACCCAGGGTTCCCATTTATTTACCAACCATTTGTGTGGAAGGATGTTTACACTCCACCTTAGACCTACAGTTTATCGGGGAATTCAGCGTCTTAACCACTAGGATACCCAGTGTTCCCATTTATCTATCATCCATTTGTGTGGAAGGATGTTTACACTCCACCTTAGACCTACAGCTTAACCCGGACCACCACCAGCCCAGCGTCTGGTCTCGAACCCGGCGCATATAGTTGTGTGTGTGTGTGATATTTTATGGGCGTATAGTCGGGAGTGTCCGTTCATTTGTGTGCGTTTCTTGGTTGTCGAAACGATGTATACACTGTGCCAACTGGCTGATAATGCTTAGAGGCAATGGCTTCTACGCCAACTGGTGGATTAGGACCTTATAAGAGAGCAACCGCTGGGATGAAATCACAATATGCGCTTGGCAGCAGCGAAGCGAACACTCTTCTCTCCTCCTTTCTCTCTTAGTTTAGGTATACCCTTTGGGGGTGAAGCCGTCACACCTTCTCTCACACCTTCTCTTGCTGTTGGGAGTTCCCCTCCCCTTTTTCTTTTTTTTGGCACCCTTGGGTTGGCACTGGGGGTCTTGCAACAAGGGGGGATCGGGTTGGCACTGTCACTCATTGCTCAACATTTGCAATTGCATTGCACTCTAACATTTTCCAGTCATACTACTCCACGAAATTAACCTGGTTTAAAGTATACATACTTATAAACTCATACAATATTATACTAATGTCTGTGAAATGACGTTGATAGGCCAAACCGAGGTGTTGACATGGTTACTGGCATGATCTATGTTTATACCAAATTTCTATACCGTATGACGAACATCAACTCTGAAAATGAATCCAGCTTAAGATAAAATTGCACGGCGACGTCGGATAATTGGTATGCGGGAAGCAGGCCTCTCTGTAGCTGACATAACCATGGAACTAGGAATTTCGAAGCCTTCTGTTCGACGCTGGGTGCAGAGGTGGCAGGAGACTGGGAATCTGCTACATGGACCTAAGTGTGGGGCACCATGAAAGATCACGCCAGAAGAAGACCGGAGAATAATCAACGAAGTGTAGAACGATCCTATCAACAACGTTTTCACCATCCGGGAGACACTACATATGGGCATGTCAGTGGACACCGTAAAGAGACTGTTGCAGGAAGCAGGATATCACCACGTTCTTCTGCCAAAAATGAGAGGATCGAGGAAAGACATCGTCAGGCCAGGCTCTCGTTTGCTCGCCACCATATAAATGATGATCTCGCATACTGGAGCAGTGCTATCTTCTCTGATAAGAAGACGTTTGCAACTCACGGCCGTCTTCGGTGTTAGCGACAGGACAACACGAGACATGCCGGCCCAAATATTTACGAAGTGGCACGGAATGGGCATGTGATGGCGAATGTGTGGGGATGGATGCACCTGCAAGGACTAGGAGAGCTGACTGAGATACACGGCAGGTTTACGGCAGATCAATATATAGAGATCATGGAGGAGGTGATGCTGCCTTCTGTACGCGCGTAGGCCTTGCCCTATCCTGAGCAGATTATCTTTATGCAGGTATGTTGTATTTGTGTATTATAGAATATTATACTATTACGAGTAAGATTTATGTATTACACACATTTGTATGTCCGGTTTCCACATTTACATGGGAAAATAATGGTCATAAAATTGTTCTTTAACTCATTCAGTACTATAACAACACTTTAGGATTTTATTCTGGATAACTGCAGACTATATTATTTGTATAACTGCGCACAATTACATTTAGCTGAGAGAAACCTCTAATACATAGGGTTTAAAACCTATCTCGAATAGTGGGTTACTGATGAAGCATATGGATGAGATTTAATTTTACCTTTAATATTTAAAATCCATTTGCAAGATAACTCTCCAATCCACACCGCCAGGATTGTTAGGTGATTTGAAGAGCAACGAAATCTAAAACTACTGGACTTGCATAATAAGAGGTGTGACCTCAAGCCCATTCAGAACGTGTGGCGAATGTGGTGAACTCGTGGGAGCCTGAGCAGGAGCGGACCAGCCGCCAGCTGCTGGATCACACTACTGTATGGCTGAGTGGGAGATGTTCTGAAGGAACCCACACATCACACATAACCATGTTGCATATATGCCACACAGATTACAAGATGAAATAGGCAATAATGGGGGATGGACCAAATACTAACTATGAACCTGGCATATCTGTGCTATTTATGTTAATCTATGGCAAATTGTGAGCATTTTGTATGACTATCATTTTGTATGATAAACTATTTTGTAAAACATTCTCAACCATTGCATATTTGTTGTAATAAAGAATTGTTGTTTTATTGTATATATATATATATTCCTTGTTAATATCTAATAATATCTCCACATTGAAAATGCAACAGGAAATCTGGAAAACATTAATGGGTTTATCTGTCCATCGTGATTACATCATTATCTCTCCATATTGATAATACAAATACAATCTGGAAAACACTATTGATATAATAGGCATCAGCCACAAATCGGGGGTGATATCCTGCTTCATGCAACTGTCACCTTACGGTTTCCACTGACACGCTCATATGTAGTCTCTCCTGGACGGCGACAGCAAGTAACCATATCAACACCACGGTTTGGCCCATCAACGTCATTTCATAAACATTTGTATAATATTGTATGAATTTATAAGTACATATAACCGTGGATTATTCTTATGTGATTTTGATAATCAGTTACTGTTATTCAGATCAAAACTGTTAACAAGTTCTTTGGGTAACAATCGATAAGCCATTTCCCACTAATTCTTTCTGCCCTCTACCTCGCTCTCTCTCGCTCTCAATCTTTTTTACGCTCGATGTCAATACATATACTATATATAATCGTGTAGATTCGTAAGTTAGTAAAGGTTTAAAGCTGCACACGGACTCTACAAACAACTTTATTAATATTGTTACATAATGATTTAATATACGCGAGACTGGTGGGTGAGGAAAGGGAATGAGGGAGTATGGGGGATGGTTGTGTAATGACTATTTTTGGTTTAAATTCACTAGAATATAAAAATTTACATTGTGTTATCTGTTCATATAGACTTGCAGTAATCATAATGGAACCTTATTACTGTATAAGACTAGTAAACACTGTGTTCATAAAGATAAACGAATAATATGATCATGAACAGCGTTGAACTCCGACATTGCATTATAATTAGGGGCCGTTCAAAAATTATGTAAAACTTGACACCCAAGATCTCCCAGGCATGTTCTGTAACGCTAGACCAGCCACCCCTAAGACGTTATGGAATACTTCCTCCACCCGACACCATATACGTTACGGAACGTTACAGTGGTAGGGGTGTCAGGTTTTAGCAAAAATAGCGTTACATAATTTTTGAACGGCGCCTTACGTGCATGTCAGTGTTATATGTTGTTGTTGGTTAGCCGATCAGCCCACCCTGATCGAGCAAGCCGGCGGCATGCAGGTAACCGATCGCCCTCTTCGGAATGGACCAGAGGTTCAGCGCAATAGTTAGTGATGTTATGTTGTGTTCTATGTTGTGCTAGAGCGGTAAAGTCTGTCATAATGTGTTCACTTGTTTTTGGTGTGTCCTGGCACAGGTGGCAGGTGTCGTCTATGGAGTTGTTTAGTCTGTGTTTATATGTCTGTAAGTTGGGGTGATGTCCACATCGGAATTATATTAAGTTAACTCGATCCGATCTGCTCAGGCTGGTCTCTGACCTGTCAATGAGTGGCGGCTTCGCACCTAGGACCGCATTCGGACCGAGTCGTGTCAGTGCTTTGTGGGTAAGGTGTGTGTGTATGTGTTTTCTGTACTGTGTGATGTCTGAGGGGCGTGGGATGGAAAGGAGTATTTGGTTATAATGTCCCTCTGGTGTTACCTTAATGATGCGAGGTATTGGTGCATTATTGTACATGTAGTGGCAAAGGTGTTGTGGGTTAGTTGTCGCTGCTGCCATGAATTTTGTTCCCCTCATATCTAAATGTTCCCTAACTTTCAGTATTTTTGTTTCTGTGTGCAGGTGTTCTATTGGTGTTGTTTGAGAACATCCTGTAATGATACGAAGTGCGTTGTTTTGTATTGTCTGTAAGGTGTTTATGTGTGTGTTTGAGATAATGAGTGCCCAGCATGGGCTAGCATAGTCCATAACTGAGCGGATATATTGTTTGTATATGAGTGATGTCCTTTTCTGTTGGTGTCCAAAGTTTGTGCCTGTAAGTGCCCTAAGCGTGTTAAGTAGTCTTGACGTACATTTGTTTTTAATGTCCTGAATGTGGTTTGCAAAAGATAATGATGTGTTATATGTGACCCCAAGTATTTTGGTCCTGTGAGTGTGTGGAATGTTGGTGTTGCTTAGTGTAAGCTGTGGAGTTATCAGGTGTTCTTTTGTGTTGCTTGTTAGCAAGGTGATGGTTGATTTTGTGGGTGCTACTTTGAGTCTATTGTGTGTGAGCCAGTCTTGCATACTGTTTATGTATGTTTGTAGGTTATTTGAGCGGTGTCGATGTTGTTGTGGGTAGATGTTAGAGTGATATCATCTGCATATGATGATATGGGTGTTGGACTGTCATGCATGTATAAGTTGAACAGTGTTGGTAAGAGAACAGAGCCTTGAGGGACCCCGTTCAGAAAAAGTTTGTGTTTGGATGACTTGCCATTAAATGTGACATGTGAGTATCTTCCTGAAAGATAATTGCTCAGCCACCTTTTGGTGTTATTGTGCATGTTTGTGTTGAGTATTTTCTTTATGAGAGGGAAACGTGGGATAGCATCAAATGCTTTGCTAATGTTTATTGTTGCTAATAGTGTACGTTCAGTTGGTCGTCTAGAGTTGATGCCATCCATGATGTGCTGCATGAGGTTAGTGAGTAATGTGGTTGAGTGGTGATGTCTGAATCCATGTTGAGTAGGCGATAGTGGTATGTGTGGGTTGGTGATTTGTAAGATTAGTCTTTCTCTTACTTTGGAAAGTGTGCATAGTAAAGAAATGGGTCTATAGGAAGCTGGTTATGTTGGATTTTTGTTTGGTTTGAGTAGTGTAATAGTTTTACCTTGTTTCCATATGTCAGGAATAATACAGTGTTGGTATGAATATGTGTTGATGTTTGTGAGAGTTAGTATTCCCTGTGGGCCCAAGTGTTTAAGATGTATGTTAGATATGTTGTCTGGTCCAGTAGCCTTCGAATTCTTAATGTTTTTGATGATCTTGGTGGTCTGGTCTATATTGAAGGGTGTAATGGTCGTGTCGATTCTGTAGGTTTTCTTGTGTCTGGCTGTTTGTCTGTCTGCGTGTTTCTGGTTGTTGTCTCTGTTTAAGTGACTTATCTTTGCGTAGTGATTAACTAGAATGTTAGCTTGTTGTGTATATGTTGGGATATTATTTTGGCTGCGGCAGATAGCCGCGTGTGAGGTGTGAATGCCACTGTTCGAGTGGGTAATGCTGTTTATAATCTTTTATAGCCTGGGTGTATCTGTGGAGTGGTTTAGTGTTGTTATGAATTCCTTAAATGTTTCTGTTTGTTTTCCTTTGAGTTTGTTGTTTATTTCTGTGTTGAGCTGTTGTATCTGCTGTTTTATGGCTTCTGTGTGTGGTGTTTGTGTGTTATGTTTGAGGTTGTTACGTCGCCTTATGAGATGGGCTATTTCTCTAGTGTAATTTGGGTTGTAGTTCCTAATGTTGCCGTTGGGTATGTATTTGTTTGCATTATTGATGATCTGATTAAATGTCTTGAGTGTTGTATTGACGTTTATGATGGGTGTGCTGTTTAATGTGGTGAATTGTTCCTCAGTCAGTATTTTGAACTGTTCCCAATCAGCTTTCTTGTAATATCTGTAAGTGTGCCAAAGGCTGTTGGGGCAGAGTGTAGAATGTGTTGTAATGATGATGGGCAGGTGGTCTGATGATAGTTGTTTTTCTGTTCTCCAGTGTGTATGTGTTGCTAGTGAGGGGGAACAGAACGTTATGTCTGGGGAGGAGTTTGAGTATCCTGCTTGATGTGGTACGTGTGTATGTTCTTTGTTGTTAAGAATGAAGAGGCTGTTTAGTTGTGTGGCTATGTTGGCGCCTCTGGTGTTGTTTTGGTTGTGCAGGTACCAACTAGTGTCTTTAGCGTTGAAGTCGCCTCCTAAGATGACATTAGTGAGAGAGGCCAGATTGTGTAACTGTTGTGGATTGTAATTGGCTCGGACCTGAGGTGAACTATGTGGTGGGATGTAAATGTTGATGAGTGTGGTGTTGTGTTTTGAGTGTGTTTTAATGTTAACTGCCGGTATTTCTATCGTGTTATCTGCTTGGATTGTGTCTGTAATGTTTTGGGTGGCATCAGTGTAGCTAATGCTTTTACGTATGTAAGTGATGAGTCCACCCCCGTGACCCCCAGTACGATCTTGACGGATCGCCGTGAAGTCAGGGATGGTGGGTGTTTTGTGTGTGCGTTTTAGTTTTGTTTCTTGTATAAGTGCTACCTGAGTTTTGTTTGTGTACGAATTCTCTTAGCTGCATGATTTTGTTTGTGAGACCATCTGCGTTGTACTGTAATATGTTAATATTATGCTTCTGTATGTGTCTCATGGTCCTATTGTGTCTATGTCTTTGTGTATGGTGACATGTGTAAGTTGTAGTAGGGCCTGGATTGGTGCAGACTCCTCGAAATATCATGAACTTTGGTACAAAGGACTAGAACAGTACCGGGTTGAACTCACCTTCACTGTTCACCTGAAGAATTATTTCTTTATATAAGACGCAGTTGTCGATACGATTTAGAAACATACTTCAATTGTCGATATGAGTTGTAAAGAAGATTTTACAGTTGAAAAGGTCAGCGTTGAAAGAATAAATACCAGTTTAGAAAGGAGTGTTTATAAACTTGAATATAATGGTGATGTTGTAGCAAACGATGTCATCTTTGTGCTTTCTTTTGATTGTATTCTATCCGTGTTTAAAGAGCGTGATAGTCTGACTCCCAATTGTAAAGTGGGTACAAAAATAGTGTTAAACGAATTGAAAGCTCTTTATATGGAATATAGACACCTGCATACTTTGAGTGGTGAATTAATTTTAAACCTCATTTATTGTGTAGTACAACGCAATGGGGGTGTAAACGTGAATTCGATTACGTGCGAGTTTACTATCATGTTTTAGTTTACTATTTTTCAGGGGAATTAGCCACACTTATCTAGAGAATACATCCATTATGAGTAGGATGTAGCGGTAGCCATCATTATACACTGAGTATCTTTGCATATCTGTTAAGTTCGCTTGCCAAATAGAGTCAATCGATGCCACTGTTGTCTTGGCTGTTTTAAACCTTTTTCTCACCAGCTTATGAAGTGCATAAGCATCCTGCTCCAACAAAATCCTCTCAGCATCTTTTTTCCCTACTCCCTCATTATAAACACCTCTGACCGGTCTATCAACGTCGTCGTAGGAGGCTGGGATAGAAACGTCATATTAACGTTTTCTTAATATGATACCCATTTGCGTATTATAGAGGCACGCGAGAAGGGTTGACCGTTGTTGTTTAGTTTCTTCTTTCTCCCCTGTAGAGATGCCACCGCTGGGGGTGATGGCGTGCTCAGTTGTGGCACATGCAAGGCTTGCTCCAAGTCTTTTAACCTGTTCAAATTTCCTATCAATGTTTTGAGGACACTTTTTTGTTGTAGTCTTGCTTTAATATGCTTCCATCCTGATGGTGAGGGCCTATCAAACTTTCTCACCAGGTCATGGACGATGTCAACGATATTCGAACCCTGTGCCCTTGTTCCTTCAACAACGACCTCATCTGTATCGATCCACTGTATAATGGGGTCATCACTCAATAGATTATAAAGACTGCTTTTTAATACATACGCGATATGTTGTGGGGTTGATCCGTTATTCTTTGACTGGTCATTTCTAGCCGCGACCCCAGGTCCTATGCCTCCATGTTCAGCGTCGTCTGTGCTGTGTCTGTGCTGTCGGATTCTTATAATTTTCATATTCATGAAGAAAATTCTGCAGAGCTTCTTGGTATAAGATTCTTTTCTTATCAGGTGACTTTTCACTGTTTAATAGGTCTAACAATTCGCTTTCCATTCTTTTAAGCCTGCTTTTACGGGGTTCTAGAATCGCATCTAGATTATTTGAGCTTTGTAGTGAAGCAAACACCTCGTGTGGAATCATGACTACTTTATTCATTATATTAATCTAGTCCGTAGAGGCCCCAAAACTGAAAATAAGATGGGGAGGAATAAACCCCTTCTTTGTACAATAATTCGTTTTTTCTTCCCCACTGCAGGGGCGTACCTAAAGTATTTGGCACCCGGGGAGGATCCTTCCTTTGGCATCCCCATAAATAATTTTATAATTTAAACACACAGAAAAATATATTATGTTTGCAAGTAGATTTTTAAACAGTACAGTACTGTCATAAGCAAATTGGAAATAAGAAAAATGCAGGACATTAAAAATTCAGTGCACAGGTAAAACTGCATTTTATTTTATACAAAAAACACAGGAAATCCAGTCTCAACGCCCAGCCTATTCTTCAAAGGTAAATAGAGAGGATTCACAGTCTCTGCTTTCGAGCCTTAATTTCTGCAAATTGATCAATGACCTCATCAAAATTCACTTACTTTGCATATTCATGTTCAATTGAAAGTAAAGCCAGATTTGTCAATCTTGTCTGACTCATGGTCGAGCGAAAGAAATTTTTTATCAATTTCAATTTGGAAAAACTTTTTTCACATGAAGCAATAGAGACACAGACAGTCAAAAAGAATCTCAAACACAGTGACAAGCTTGACAAGCTTTCTTGACGAGAGCGATCAAGACATTCAAACATAGCCCTTTTTACTTCCTCTGACTAAAACATCAACAAACGTTCGCCTTTGGATGTAATTTTTATCAAATATTTAATTTTTCGTTTGTAAATTTTGTATTGCCAATAAAAATAAAAATTTATTTTATAGTGGAAATTAACATTAAGCTGTTGTAATAGTTTGAACATTTTTTAATTTTTTTCTTACTTTGGCGAATTTTTCATTTGCTGGTATTTCAACTCTCCCGATGGCACCCCTCTCCTGGCTGTCACCCGGGGCGAACCGCCCCCCTCGCACCACTCTTAGTACGCCACTGCCCCACTTTTTGACTTTTACGAGCTTGTGTGCGTATTATGTTTCTTAACGGCGTAGGCGAGCGTTCTGATGGGGTTTCATTGGTACATTACATTTTATAACGTTGATACAGATTTCACAGATGCATTTTAATAGGTCGGAGTCAATATTTTTAACAAACATCTGCTGCAATGCCCGGGGCAATCGATGATAGATTTTTATTAATTCATGGTATTTCTTTATCCTCTTTGTCATTCTGGAATATACACTGTTTCAGCTTCCTTTGGGAATATATTCTTACTTAGAAGCACCCTAAACGTGTTTCGCAGATGAAGGTCACAAAGCAAATATCCATAACGCTGGCTTGTAGCTATATAAACTTCAGTAAAATCCTTACGCTGATACGGGAATATTTGACTGGCTAATACCCAAATTTGTGACACATCTCTACGTTGTGCGAATAAGACTAGATATTGTGTATTTAACGACACATCGCGCATGTATGTAATTTTGAAAAATAGATTCTGGTTGATGACGAATACGCTCATGTTAAGATGGTGGAAGAAAACTGTAGCTGTCTCGGCAAACATTTTATCAATTTCTAACATGAGATCGTCAACTACAATAACTGTATGTTCATTTCCCCTTAAAGAATTAACGTCATATTAACAAAATATCACCTTGGTATTCTTTGAATACTGACTGGTATGTGGAATAGCACCATATGACTTTATGCACAAATTTTTTAGAACAACTCCCCCTTATCTTTAATGATTTTAAGCATAAACACACTTTTACCACATCCTGTAAGGCCAGATATAATACACGTGGACGGGCTCGTGAACCTGAATTTTTCTACAGAATCCATCTCTAACACGTCACACTCCTAAGTAGAGCATTTACAAAATATAATAAAATTTTAAGTGATGTTCCTTATATTCTACAGTCTTGTCTTTCTTCTTCTTCCTCAGAACCGTGAATGAGGATGTGGTGCAGCATCTTGTACCCATCATTGATATTACAGATGACTCCGTTGAAACTGCAGTTGTGGGTATAGGCTCCACCCCCACTAGCGAACCCCCACCAACGCCAGCTGTAGCGCCCCCACGCGACAATTCAAAGCGGAAGCATGATGATGAATCGCCTCCCACGTCAGGTATAAAACGTACCAGGAGTGCACTGGTTGTTAGACCTCCAGTAATACATCCCCAACCTTCTACGTCTTACAACACACCCCGACACTAGCTTCTTCCTCAAATGAAAATGTGCCCCCTTATTCCTGTTCAATTCCGGTCGCACCTTCCACAACAGCAACAGCTTCTCGTTCTGTAGAGGATGGTATAACCTTCGAACTGATGCGCACCGCCACCCCCACCCCAGCTCTGATTACAAGTCGGTAAGTAGTCAGGGTTAACCCTGGAGCCATGTATCGCAACGGTGTTCAACACGGTCTGCGACGTGTAGTTAAACGTATTGTGGAATTTGCCTTTCAGAACAGCGACGGTCGTGAAGTCAGGACGAGTTGTACTTTGAGTTCGGGTCAGATGACGGGGATGTAGATACTTTTTGGATAGTAATACCATACAGACGCTTGGCAGCTGTAGATATAGAATATATTTTGGGGCGTATAATGTAAGCCTCTCAAAGTAGTACAACCTTCAACATGGACAGCTTTACGATAGATATTGTCTGGGTATTCCGTGTCGTAGGACTGTGTGTATGTTTTTAGAAGCAGTGTGAGAGACTGTACAAGACCTCCCTACTTATTTTAGTGCTGTCAGGGACAACATATCTCCCCATCCGTAATATAACGGTCCTTTACTCGAGTTATGATAAAAGTAAAAAATATGGAAGGCATCATGATTTGTGAAAGGGATGTCTCGAGTTTGCGGATGATATAGTGAAACATTGTAAGGATTGCCACATGGTGTGTGCACAGTGAAAAAGCTCTAAATGTGAAAGTCGTGTAGTTGAAGCTGAGAAGAGGGACTGTATTGAGTATAGACACACATTTTTCAATAATAAATGCTTTGAGCTCCATAAGTCAATTGGTACTTGCAGAAAAATGAGGATCTGTGAATGTAATATGTTTCATATGATGGATAACTTAGGGGAATTCACGCATAAATGTGATGAAATTCACTGTTCTACATGCCATGAGAAATATAAGGCAGGTATAAAGCATGTATGCTATATGAAAGATGCTAAGCCTAAAAATAGACCTTGTATAACTATGTACTACGATAGAGAAACATATACGGCTACTGAAACCAAAGAGTTTATCCCACATCTACTTGTAAGCCAGACTATCTGCGATGAGTGCATGGAAGTCGAGTGTGAGGAGGGTCTCAAATGTGGCAAATGAACAAACGCTTTTAAAACGATCGCACACGACAATCCCGTGAAACTCTTTGTGTCCTTTATAAGGAATTGATTGAACACAAGACATCGGAGATATTTACAGGCGATCCCTTGAAAAGAGGAAACAAACTTATACAGATGCAGATAAGAGGTAATGTTCAGTTTAAAGACACTTTATTATTCGCACTTGTAAATTAGCAAAGCTACCCAAGTTCATGGGCGAAGCTACTGAAGTTTTAAAAGGCTATTTCCCATAAACTTTCCTCACTCACGACACTTTAAATTACGTAGGACTACCTCCTCCCAAACATTACTTTAACAATGCCAACATGAGTGATAGTGAGCGTGAAGATTTTGACCGCTACTACAACAGTTTTAATGAAGAAATTCCATACAATATAGAGGATGAATGTGAGCGTTATTGCGTGAATGATGTGCCTGTGCTTAGAGTATGTTTCCAGGCCTTTAGAAGGCTGTACTTTGACCGGTTTAACTGTGATCCGCTGCAAGTCGCAACCACAATCGCCTCATTTTGGTTTACGGTGTTCAAGAACAATTTCATGCCTAAAGACACACTTGCCTCATTCACAGAAACAATCCCTGCAGTTATGGGCATAAGGCTATTTACTTGCTCATACACATACAGCAACAGACCGGTGTATGCATAAAACATTCCCCGCAAAATGGGGGAAGTCCCAATCAAGGTCAGTGCTCGTTATTTTTGGGTGGATGGTCTAAGCGAAGACCGTACCACTGGTGAAAAGACTGTGTACTCCTTTAACGGTTGTTGGTGGCATGGATGCCCACGTCCTGAGTGTGGAAGAGTAGAAGATATCCATGGTAGATCTCCTGCCGAGAGTCTTGCATGGACCCGCACCCGCGATCAGCTTATAGGCTCCCAGTTCACTCACAAAGTCTTGTGGGAGCACGAATATGATGCACGGATGGAAGCAGATTGGGAGTACCTTGAAGAAATAAACACCATCAAACGTTCAATGGTGTTGGATCCTCTCAGATGTGGCGATAGCTTGTTCGGTGGGCGAACAAATCCCTTCAAGATATATTTTCCGCCTGTGGATGGCGTGAAACTCCTTCACTACGACTTCTGTTCTTTATACCCATACGTGATGAAGAACAATCCGTACCCCGTAGAAGCACCTGAAACTCTGGTGGGTCCAGCCCTTCCACTATCGATGAGTTCTCAGCAAATGTGAACAAGAACTATTTCATCCTTTCTTTCGTAGACGTGCTCCCCCCTCGCGACTTATGGATGCCGATCTTACCCGTCGTTAGGGTCAATTAAAAAACCACGTGGTTCTTAAAGCGGAGAAGGGGGGTTACTTATTTGACCACCAAGGGCCACATGGGGGAAGGAGGATCTTGACGTTTAACCACGTGGCCAATATTAAGCATTAAAATATCCTGCTTATAATATAATATATTAGTCAAGATATTTTCAATTAAATAAACAAATAAGTAATACAGTTTATTTGAAAGATATGCCTTTTAATTTTTCATTTACCTCATTACCTCACAATAATATAAGAAATCAAATCTGGCACCTCACATTTTCCATAAGATTAAGAAGGGGTGCAGGTGACATCAGAAGACCACGTGGTTTTGGAGGGGTGGTTTAAGCCATTGGCCACAAATGAACACAAGGTGGGGACGAGTTTGAAAACCACACAAAAAGGACCACGTGGTTTTTGAATGACCCCTTATAGATCACAAGCTCATGTTTCCCTTGTGCATGAAGTGCGATGAGGAGAACAACGGGATCTGTAATCACACAACCAACCAGCGGAAGATCAGAGGTGTATATACAAGTTATGAGTTTTCCCTAGTCCTTCGCCACAGCTACAGAAAATTGAAGATATATGAAGTGTGGAGATTTCAGAAGCTACCCAACCTTTTCACGCAATATATAAACACTTTTTTGAAGGATAAGGTAGAAGCATCAGGGTATCCGCGAGGAGTTGAGACCGAAAATGAAAAATCGGCGTATATTCAGCGCTACCCTGATCGTGAAGGGATACAACTTGACCGTTCCCAAATTGTAAAGAATTCGGGCAAGCGCTTTAGTGCAAAGTTGTGCCTAAATAGTCTTTGGGGTAAATTTGCACAGAAAACCGACAAGGGGAACGTCCATCTAGCTCAAAGTTATAATGAGGTGTGAGATTATGCCAACGCTCCCGATAAAGAGGTCATGGAGATCGTGAATGTTGGTAATACGTACATAATAAAGTACGACATTACCGAATTGGCTACAGATACATCACGTGTTACAAACATACCTGCAGCCAGCTTCACAACAGCATAGGCTCGCATCAAACTTTGGGGACTATTACATTCTCTTCGGCGGAGGGTTCTGTACACAGACACAGATAGTGTGATATTCACAAAGAGAGAGGGTGAATACGTGCAGGGTTTTTGAGAATTTCTTGGAGAATTAACTGATGAGATCAAGGATGAGTATGGTGATAGTGCCTACGCTGATTCTTTTGTATCAACAGGTCCAAAAACTTATGGGGTATGAGTGAGGGTGGGGGAGGAAGTGCGATATATCGGGAAGGCGAAAGGTATCACGCCCCAACTGAATGTAGGGACCCACAATTTTCGGCCACAGAAACTGGGGTGTGTGAAGGAACTTAGGGGGCGAAAGTGTGACGGAACACATACAAGAAACGCTACCAGGTGCCTGGCACGTACGATACTGTACCCTTTGGGTACCATAGTCCTTGAATGTTTTGTTATATATATATTGTCTATTTACTTGTTAACGATATGTTTATTTATTACGTGTAGCTGAATATATTCCATGAATTAGAGACTTACTATTTGATGATATGTTTATTTATTTAAAATAAATTGTTTCAGTTAGCGTTTCATTTTCTCCGTGTGTGTGTGTGTGTGTGTGTGTGTGCAGGAAAAGACTAAGCACTACCCACTGTAGACCGAGCAAAGGGGTCACGTGACTCCGACCACTAGCTGATCATATCTCTGCCCTGCGTGCTCAGTTGACCTCAACAAGCCCTGCATCTCAGACGTGTATTTTGAAGAACTCTCGCGTCGACGGAAAAAGAAATGGCTACCCTTGATATTGCGTGCTCGACATTCATGAAGGGGTATTCGATAAAGTTCATAGATGTGGTGAACACTCAAAGAATCCCGAGTCTTCCCTCCTTTGAGGCTTTTAAGACCATATTGAGCGGAGCGAAGCGTGAGGAGCAGGAGGTTCAAATACTCTACGATTAGTCTGGCGAGAGCATTGCGGGTTTTCGTGGCTCAAACGATGTGATGTACTACGTCGTTGGACTAAACTGTGTAAAGGCGCACATACATTGCGAAGTGAAAGACGCATCACGTGCAGAATAGAAGCAACGGGTATGGGTAGTGAGTCTTGTTAACGAATGGTATAACAAGCGGTATTATGTCATGCTACATCACACCGAGAACGCATACCCTGCGTCTGATAATGTAACTCTTGTTATCATGGACATTCTAAAATATTTTTATTACGTTCATATACTATATCATGATGAGGTTCGCAGTGAGGTTGTGGCTAAAGGCCTGTGTGAGTTTTTAATAGAGTTTAGGGATGAGTATCGCTTGCTAAGAAAAACGGACAGATATGGACACATGTTTCTCTCAAACAGAGCGCCGGAGTGTTAATAAAATGTGTGTAGTTCGAGAAAATACAATGTTGAATACCCCTCAACGAAGCTGTATGGTTTCGATAAAACATTAAAGCCGTTAATACTTCATGTGACAGAAAAACTCGGATTGCCCGACATAATGGGATACAAGTATTCACATGACTTTTTCATGTTGGAGCAAGCCCGTGCACGAATCACTAACTCTTGGTATGACGCGCCCATATGACTCATCCCCCCCCACACACCTCCTGCCCAGCCAAACGTCTCACCGGCTCCTCACAGTCACCTCAGAGCTTGACCCAACTGGACGTACACTCCTCACAATACAAAACGATGGAGCTTCCGTTAAGCAGTATCCTCAATGCCATATGCGATGTGTTCGTGACGAAGTCAGTGCGTGTGTTCAGGCGTAAAACCGGCGCTGTTAACTATGTACTGGAAACGCGTTGTAGAAAAACAAACTCTGATAAACGGAATGTTATTTATTTAAGTGTCGAGATGAATGGAATCTTCGTGATAGTTGATAAGTGGGGCGAGGATCGTTATAAAATACCTGCAGGTGCAGGTGCAACAAGAGAGCAGATTAGTGATGCACCCTCATATCCCATTATTTGTACGTTGTGTATAAATCGCGAACAGCCTTGCATTGATATAAGATTCATGTTGAAGAATGCGTCTGATAATAACGTCCTTGTCCCCACGCGAAACCATTTCTTCCTCGACAGAATGTTTGAAATCGTCGGTTTCCGCAAGCTAAAGCCTATATTAGACGCACGTGTTACCGATATGCTTTATTTTGACACGGTTTTTGAATACTCATACACCGCTCTGCTCGACGGGTTTACCGAGTGTAGGACTGAATAAGACAGGAATGGCTTGGAACTGGATGCGTGTTTAAAAGTTATAGGTTCTTCAAAATATCTTGAACTTTGGTACAAAGGACTTGAGCGGTACAGGGCTGAGCTCACCTACACTATTCATCCTGAAGAGCTACTTCTTTATATAACGAGTACCTATCGACACGACTTAGATTATTTCAACTGCCGATATGCGTTGTGAAGAAGAGTACACGGTTGCAAAGCTCGGATTGGAAAGAATAAACCCTCGTTTGGAAAGGAGTGTTTATCGAATTGAATTTAATAATGATGTTGTAGCAAACGATGCCCTATTGGTTCATGCTTTTGATTGTATTCTATTTGTGTTTAAAGAGAGTGATAATTTGCCAGCCAATTGTAAAGTGGGCACAAAAATAGTGTTAAACGAATTGAAGGCCCTTTACATTGAGTATAGGCATCCGCGTACTTTGAGTGGTGAAATATTGTTAAATCGTATTTATTGCATAGTACAAAGGAATGATGATATAACTGTAGACTCGATCACATGCGAATTTAGTATTTTAATTAAGCGCAGTAGAACATAAAGCACGTGTATTTTGATATATATCTATATATATTTCCTATTATTTTGAAGTTTATATATAAGTGTGTATTTGCTCATACATATATTAAATGTGTGTATAGACTTCTCCTGTACTATTATTATTTTTGGTGCTTATATATAAGTGTGTATTTGCTCGTACATATATTAAATGTGTGTATATATTTCTACTGTACTAATATTATTATTTAAGAATATATATATATATATATATATATATATACACAAATATACTTCGTTTAAAGTGTGTATTTTTGGCTGTATAGATTTCTTCTGAACTATTTTTGAATGTAAATTTATTTTCTATATACAGGGTGTACATAAAGTCAGGATCTATTTTTGTGAAGCACTTGGAAATTATAAGGAATTCAATCATAAAATGATAAAGTGGTAACACTTATAAAATAATTAAGAGTAGGATTCGACGTGACGCCCATCAGTGTCCCTGCACAGCTGAAATCGTTCCGCAGCATTTCTAAACACATTCTGGAGCATTTGCGGGGTTATGTTATCTGCAGCAGTTCGTATACGTGTACGTAAGTTTTCAAGACTCGTAATCTTCGTCTGATAGACGTGCGATTTGATAAAGCCCCATGCAAAGAAATCTAAAGGGGTTAAATCTGGTGATCTCGCTGGCCAAGGTCTATTGCTTCCGCGTCCGATCCAGCGATTTGGAAAACGTCCATTTAGATAATCCTGAACAATTTTGGCATAGTGACAAGGAGCACCATCATGTTGATAAAGGACGGTACTAACAATCCTATCCCCAATCAGCTGAGGTTCAAGGAATTGCTGCAACATGTCCAGATAAATAAGCCCCGTAACTGTAGCTTCAGCAAAGAAAAAAGGACCATAAACCTTAGATTTTGTTAAACCCATCCAGACATTAACTTTAGGTGAGTCTCTTTCCCAATTTTGGACGAAATCATTCGGTCTTTCATCTGCCCAAATTCGACAGTTATGGCGATTTACTTTTCCACACGTATGGAAAGTGGCTTCATCACTAAAGAGAATGTTGTCCATTAAATTATCACTTCAGATTTGTTCTACGAGATCAGCACACAGAGCACTTCGTCGAGGGAAATCTTCCTCATGTAAATCATGTAAAACCTGCAAATGATAGCTTTTCTTCTGCAAATTAACTTTCAGAATTTTCTGTACAGATGACGTCGGGAGGCCGAGTCTGTGTGATGCAGCACGAACGGACGTACGTGGCTCCTCAGTGATAATTCCGCGTACTGCATTCACGGTAAGATCTGACATACACGGTCGTCCTGATCTTGCTTCATCATTTACAGATCCCGTTCGTTTAAATTTGTTCACCAATTTTCGTATTGTCTTGTCTATTGGCCCCGGCTTATGAAATCTCCTTCTAAACTTCTCTCTGATGTCATTGTATTTCTTTCCCTCGATTCGCCAAATTACTATTGCCACACGCTCTTCTGTATTCATTCTAAGGGCTTCTGAAAAGAAAAATAGAAAAAAATAATTATTTCACAAAAATAGATCCTGATTTTATGTACACCCTGTATTTCATGTATGTTCAGTTATTTCCAATAATTCGCCTAAATAAATAGAATTATATAGTGGTGTTTTATTATTCAATAAACGGTAGAAACAAGTGCTTTCCGGGGTATATGGAAATATACACAGTATATATAAACGATATTAAACGATAACTTCGTTGATGGGAATATATAAACGATGCATGTGTGCTTCAATAAATAAATATATATATATATATATGTGTGTGTGTGTGTGTGTATATATATATATATATGTATACACCACACCAAACGGCTGGTTACGCCTTCTAAGCCAACTGGCGGATTAAGATTTCTAAGCCAGTGTGAGGTCAAGCGCCATCATTATGCGCCTGGGTTTCCAGGTGAAGGATGCTCTCTCTCTCTCTCTCTCTCTCTCCTCCTCCTCCTCCTCCTCCTCCTCTCTCTGAGGTTAGGTTTGGGTGGTAGCTTGGGGGATAAACCACTACCCCTTGCTTGCATACACTTTTTTTAGTGGCACTGGTACTATGGGGGGTTGGCATCTTGCAACAAGGGGGAAGGGGTTTTGGCACATTGCAACATTTGATCAACAATGCAATTGCTCTGCACTCGTCCATTTTGTGGTCACACTACTAGATCCTCCAGTAGTGTATTGTGATCCCGTAGCATATGTCTCACGTCCTCCCATTGAAGTCAGTTCAAGTTCATTTTTAGTCCCACTTTGGAGGCAGCAGTTCAACCTCCTCCCTCCTAAATATCAGTAATAAACCCACACACACCCATAAACTACCCATCAGGATTATAGGTGCGAACCTACTAGAGTTACATTTAATAGTAAGTTGCAGCGCACATAACCGAGATTTAACCTCTCTCCTAGATACAGGAGCACATGCGACATTAATTAAGAAACAATGTGCAGATGAGTTACAAGAGAGTACAGATTATAAATATAAAATTAAGGCACCTTCCTGCCAACTCAGAGGAATTACAGGCACACCCATACCTACATATGGAGAAATCGAATTATATTTAGAAGTTGGTAACGCGGTATATCCCGCAAAATGTTGTATTGTGGATGCAGTAGCCACCTTTCAGACCGATATCTTACTAGGTATGGATTTCTTCAACTGGAATCAACGGGAAATTTACCCAGCTGGAAAATTAGTTAAGTGTAGAAATAGGACATACCCTCTCCATGAAAATAATAGATAGGTGCCGCACGTTCAGCCTAATGCTAACAGAATCACTTTAGTTTGGATTTCCGAAAGAAATAGGAAACCCACGCCAGTTTATAACAGTTCAAGTCAGTCGATTGCATCCAGAGGGACAACCGCTCCAGAAATCAGCCCCCAGAGTAATCAGTTCCAGTTGTTGAATCCTGCAGGATCAACAGTCAGTTTCCAGTCAGTCAGTTTCCAGTCAGTCAGTTTCCAGTCAGTCAGTTTCCAGTCAGTCAGTTTCCAGTCAGCCAGTTTTCAGTCAGCCAGTTTTCAGTCAGCCAGTTTTCAGTCAGCCAGTTTCAGTTAACTCGGCAGTGGAGATTCGAAATCCAACTGCAACGATTTTTCAGCCAATAAGGCAAATTTCAATCACCGAACCAGAGTCAGATTCACAATTTTTCATATTCCCTACGGAACATATAACAATAGCACCTTATGAGATTTGAAGGGTCGCGCATCTTAAGGTACATAAGAGCCACCACAGGCGAAAACGTGTTTTTGATGGATATCACTATTTTCACCCTTCCTCTATCGCGTGGTTTGGGTTATAATGACCTTACGACACTAGAAGTATGGTTGAAAACCTTATGAAGCGTTTTTCACCTCTATCGCCAGCTGGGCTCTGCCGCCCAGATATGATGCGCGTCTTAAGGCCCCAATATCCCGTTCAACTGGTGGGAGGTGATGGGGGTGGGGTGGGACGCTCGGTCTCTGGGTGGCGGGAACAGCAGGAGGAGCGCGAGCCAATGAAAACATGGCAGCCACGCCGCTCTGCTTTCTGATTGGCCACCCGCTCCACGCGCCGAGAGGGACATGACATAAACATCCCGCCAGTACCTTAAGACTCGCGTTGCTGTTAGCAGGCGTCCTATGTTCGTGCACATATTGTGAATATTGCGTGGATTATTCTATTCACCCAGCTTCTAACGATTATCAACGTGTGCAGCAATGTCTCACCGTGCTAGTGATAGTGATGAAAAATCAATGGAATCATTCTGTGCCAGAAATCGCACCCAAAGTTCGGCATAATAAAAAAATTTAAAAATTTAAAAAAATATATATAAAATATAAAATATGAAAATTTATTCCAAAAACTCACCAACATCTTCATTAGCATACTTAGAACTCTAATTTAGCCAAAAATGAACGTTCTAGCTCAATTAATAACAGAGATACTATTGCCAGAATATTGCTGAACTTTGGAGGCGATTTCTGGCGAATTTTAATTTTGGCGCTTAGGTACCTTAAGACGCGGGACCCCTCATTTGTTTCCTAGCGAGAGTAGTAAACGGTCAAGGAAAACTATTAGAGTCAGATCGCACTCTTATTACACAGGAAAGTAATTTCAAGAGAGATGTTCTTATTGCCCAAGTTCTTAGTCATAGTCAGAATTCAGCTGTCCCTCTTGTTTGTTTAAACAAAAGAAAAGACCCTATTGAATTCACATCCAATCAGAAAATAGGAACTGTTTTCACAGTAGAAATAAATTCAGATTTCCCCACCAGTACTATAAATCATGTTTCCAGCTACTTAGAGTTAAACCCTTTAGGATTAAGAGAAGAATATAAGAAATGTCTGGAGCACTTCCTTCAGGAGTCACCAGTCTTACAGGCTCCCAAATTACTAGAATCACTTCTCGATTTCCTGATAAGAAATAGAGATGTGATTTCCCTAAAAGGAGATCCTCTGGGCCGAACTAATTTGGTCCCTTTCTAAATCAAGCTGGAACCCAATTCCAAACCCATTTTCATTCCTCCTACTAGGGTTCCACATTCCCAATTAGTAGCTATTGAGGAACATATGAAGGACATGTTGGAGCAGGATGTCATTCAGCCTTCAGCTAGTCCCTGGTCCGCTCCTATGATTTTTGTTTCCAAAAACGACGGAACATCTCGCCCTTATGTAGATTTTAGACGCCTAAACCATATTACCATCCCAGACTGTTTCCCTATTCCAAACATGTAGGAAACAATTCTGAACGTAGGGAGAGCTAACTTCTTTTCATCCCTAGATTTAGCATCCGGTTATTGGCAAATGGAGGTCAGTCCCGAATCTCGGGCATTGACTGCTTTTTACACTAATCGAGGTCATTACGAATTCCAGGTTTTACCTTTTGGAGACCGAAATAGGCCTGCTAATTTCTCTCTGTTGAAGAATATAGTCCTTTCCGACCTATTAGGCGTCGAAGCTCTGGTCTATCTTAAGGACATTATCGTTTGTAGTTCAGATAAAAAAACACACTTTCAACGTCTTCAGAATGTACTATCATGTTTGAGGAAAGCACACCTTAAACTGAAACTTGAAAAGTGCAACTTCTTACAGGAATCCCTGGTATACTTAGGATTTCTACTATCATCAACTGGAATTAAACCTGATCCAGCCAAACTTGAAGCACTGGAAAGGTACCCTGTACCTAAAACCATCGACGACGCTCGTGCATTTATTGGATTTGTCGGATTCTATCGAAATTTTAACCCCCAATTTTCGAACATTGCTAAACCCACTACCAATTTGTTCCGGAAAAATGTTAGATTTAATTGGGAATCTGATCACCAACATGCTTTTGAAACTAATCGGTAAACTAACTTGTCATCCCATCCTCCAATATCCCGATTACACCAAACCCTCTGCTTTGTCATAGCCACAGAGGCCCTAGCGGTATATTGGGCTTTGAAAAAAATCCCAAATATCGTCTTCAGCTTCGATATAACCATCAAAACTTACCATAAACCACTCACGTATCTCTTCAAGAACAAGCTACTTGAAGGACGGTTGAGTAGATGGGTTCTGTTGATTCAGGACTTTGCCGCAGAAATCGCATACAAACCAGCAAAACTTCAAGTTATTCCAGACGGATTGTTGAGACTCAATTCCGACACCCAAGTGAATAAGATAGAAACTCTTCCTGTGTTCGACCACGAATGTTTGCAATACTCCCAACAACAGGACCAACACACTTAGAACCTTCGGGCTAGATTGGAACAAAAGGAACCATCTAAGGTAAAAGAACAGTACAACATAAAAGATGGGCTCGTACATTTTAGGAACGAAGATGGAAACGACCACGTGCAAATACCAAAGGATCTCGTAGACATAGCCATCGGACTTTGTCACGAGTCACTGACACACTGACTCACTGACGCACCATCAAGAGTCTTTTGGAGCGATACCATTTTCCCGAAATGAACAAAAAGGTACATGAATACATCGCTGAATGCCCGACTTGTTTAAAACATAACGGCAGCGTACCCTCCACAGCTCCCATACATAAATATCCAGTATGCCAACGGCCCTGGCAAAGAACTGGAATGGACATACTAGGACCATTCCCCAAAACATCAAAGGGAAACCAGTACATCATTGTGTTTACGGACCACTTCTCGCGTTACAGCGAAGTAGTTGCCATTCCAAACCAGACCTCGGAAACTGTGGCAAGAGCCATAGTGGAACGCATCATCCAAAACCATACTACTCCTGCCATCCTAATTTCGAATAACGCCCTTAGTTTCACTACCAAGCTGTTCCATTCACTCTGTAAAATGTGTAAAATTAAAAACACACATTGTGGCATACCATCCGTAGGCAAACGGCTTAGTGGAAAGGCACAATCGGAAGACCCTAGATGCCCTCCGCTTTGTTGTCGATGCATTTTCCCGTACATGGGATGATTCCCTCCCCATGGTGCAAACAGTCATCAACAACGGTTATAACGTGTCCATCGCGGACACCCCTCATTTCGTCTTATATCACTACGACAAACGGCTACCTTTTGATTTGCTTGACCAAATCAACCCGGCAGTTCTAACACCTTCCGAGATGGCAGAAGCAAATCAGTAACTAGTTGAACGATCTTTCAAAATTTTTTACATAATCCGATATGCCCTAGACCAACGAAAGTAACTGATAGAGCGAAAACAACATAGGCGTCATCCCCGTCAACGGACTATAATCGTCGGTATGCAATGCGCTGTTACATAAAGAGCGTGAAACCACCAAGTGCTCATCGCAAATTATACCCAAAATGGGATGGCCCATATAGAATTATGAAAAACCTCGGAAAGAACCGTTACGAAATCCTCGACCTCCGAGATCATTCCAAACTAAAGATCATTCACGCTGATAATTAATTTAAAGATAGCTGCCGAACAACACCTTCCCAAAACACATCTGCCAGGCGTTCGAGCAGCCTAACCTTCGAAAGATCAAGGTATTAACAAATCCAGCAGGGACCACAAAACCGAAGTGGTCACCGCGGAAACAACTACCCCTGACGAAGATTGGTACTTTGTAATACCACCAGTACTTGAGACAATCTCTGAACAAGAAGATGTCCCAGAAGTCAGAGTCCCACTGGAACCATACCCTGGAGAAACCCCTTCGAGAGGATCACTCAGTGGAATTCCATCTCCTCCATCTCCACCATCTCCTCCGTCACCACCCTCACCGATTGATGATCGACGCACGGACCCTACCTACCGACCGCAAATGCACCAACCACGTGAAGTAGACCCTTCACATTAAAAAAGAACCCGCTCAGAATTCGAGCTTAATGGTCGACCCCCGCTATCACCAAAGTGAGGCCGACCACTCCGCACACAAACACAAGCATCCACAGGGTAACCTCCAGCTCAGTATAATCTTAGACGTAGAAATTAATAAAATTGTCCCCTTATAATTTGGCAAATTACTTACTCTTGTAGCTCTACCATTAAAATTTCTACCGGAGTTGTTATAGAAAAGCTTGCAGAAGGAAAATTTTTGAAAGGACACGCGGATCTTTTTATTAATTTGCAACCACCTGCTTGAATTAAAGCCAATCTCCTTCATATAAAAACCCAATTAAAAGTATTTGAAAGTAAAATTCACGGTTCTGTTAAACATAAACCGGGAACAGACCAGATTAGTCGGGTTTTATTAGAAAATACATTCGAAAACATTCAAACTACAGCACACACCCTATCAGATATATTAGCGTTACGATGGATACAAACTGGAACTCAAAACTCACAAAATTTAATCAAAGAAATAAAAGGGGATTAATAGATATGGGAGGAAAAATATTCAAAGGTTTATTCGGATTAACAACCGAAGAAGACAGTAAAAGAACTGAACTCAAATTGAATCTCTTCGCGCGGAATCGGCAATATAATGGACACATTTTAGAACAAACCATTGAATCACTACACGAAAACAATCGCTTCCTCCACGCCCTTTCGGACAAATTTACATACCTTGAATCCCTGTTAGCTAAATACAAAGAACACGAAAGATATATAGAATTAGTAGAAATAATTAACCTACAAGAAACCCTAAACGATAAATATTTACAACAAATAATTACGATTCATTCCAAAGTTTTGCGTGCGACCCAGCTAGCCCATAGAAAAATCACTCTTTCCACACTAATGTAAAAATGAACAATGAATAATTCTTATATTCATATATTCTTATATTCATATATTCTTATATTCATATATTCTTATATTCATATATTCTTATATTCTTACATTCATTTTTGCATATACAGTCCAAACTCGCATAACGCTGACGCAAGTTAGAATAAATTTTTGAATTTCTTTCTATTTTATTTTTCTGAATAATTGATGAATTATTTCTTTTTAAATTACTTAATAATTTTTTTAGATTTAGCTTAATAAGTAATCTTATTAAATTCTGCAATGTTCATTTTTTTATACATTCTCTCTTCATTGTAAAAGCTGACGTCACGTCTTGCTTAATAACTAATCTTAAATATTAAGTATTTAATTTTGGCTCACATGCATGTTTAATTTTAATCCATAATAAAATGCATATTTCAGTTTCCATTTTTAGTTAACTCAGCAGATCATGATAACATTAGATCTGTCAATATGCGTTTAAAATAAAACTATGGCTTCATCTTTAAATATGTTGCTTATCTGTCTAGACATTGCTACAGCTAAAATATTTACCTTATCTTTAAATATTTTGCAAAATAATTCAGCCTATTCAGAATAAAAAACAAAACAGGTCAGCATTAAATAATAATGATCTCACTAAAAATTTAGGTCCATAAACGTGTAGAATTTCTCCAGTGTTCATTCTGATTTGTCTGATCTGACTTAGAGGCTGATCATTACCTGTAACATTTTAGCAGTAAACTACAGTAAGAGAATATCTTTGTCTTCTCCTTCAAGGCTTGCTTTCTTCAGAGAACTTAGTCTTTAAATAGAAAAAAATAATTTCCCGATACGCTACAAGAAGAATCGGGGAACCCTTAGAAAATTTAGTAAGCTACACAGACTCCTCCTATCCCCTACAAGAAGAAATCGGAGAGTAGTATATGAGAAACTACTGCGATTCCCTATACAGTACCAGCTACCCCCAGAGTAACAAATCCGTTGCTGCCACCTAACCAGAACTCCCGTCAACTTCGAGCCGCACAAGGCCATAGACAGAGGGGTTAATATATATATATATATATATGTTAAACACAGACCGTGCATGGAACAAGGAACTCTTCTGGGAAAATTAAATCCACTATATATATATATACACACACACACACACACACGCACACAGTATATATATATATATATATATATATTACACGTATCTATATCTTTGTGGACCATTCTGAGTTGTATCATATATATATATATATATATATATATATAAATATATAATTTGGTACGTTATTTAAATCATGGCTAGGCGTTTAGGATGATGGACTAGCTTATAGTACGTCATAGTCTTTATACTGGAAGGCGGAAGACATCCATTTAGATGTCGCTCTTCATTACTTACGCGTTAGTTTTCCCCCTCTCTTTACTCAGCTAGAGGAATAGAGGAGAAGGGGAGAGTGTTTGTCTTCTCCCCTCGCAGTGAAAGATGCGTCTTATCCGCTACAGATGAACCGATTATGTAAAATGCAAAAGAAGTTAAATAATAAAAACGAGAAACGCCACATTAGCTATTATTTCAAACTCAAAAATTTGTTGAAGTTTCATTTCCCATAATTATAAATAGACAAATGTGGACTTCCAAAATAAAATTGAAATAAAATTAAAAGAAAAAATATTTAAAAAATTCTGAAAGCAATTTTCAAATAAATTAATATGAATACAACTTCAGATTTATTTTAAAATCTCTTTTTCTGTTTTTTTTTTTCTTATAGAATTGAAAAGTTATTTAACGAAAATAAAACAGATTATCATGAGAAGTAGAAGGTAAATTAAAGGATATTATATATATAATATATATAATTATATATATATATATATAGCGAGGAATAGGAGGACGAAAAGATGGTACATGTTTATTAACAGACGTTTCGGAAAAATTCAATTTCCATCATCAGTGCTAAAAATTTTAAAACAAGTAAAAATAAATAAGTATAATAAATAGAAACGAACAACAAATTAAAATGGCGCAACAATTAGCGAGAATCAAAAGCAAGTTACAATGTGTATTAAATTAAAAGATTAAAAGTTAAATGATATAAAGTATAAAAGTATGGATAATAAGTAAAATATAAAATGGTTTAGGTGGAACAGAATTGTAAAGTTTCTTACAATTAGCGAAAATTAAAAGCAAGTTACAGTGTGTATTAAATTAAAAGATTAAAAATTAAATGATATAAAGTATAAAAGTATGGATGATGAGTAAAATATAAAATGGTTTAGGTGGAACAGAATTGTAAAGTTTCTTACCAGATTGTAATGAGACTATTTATACAGAAGATTGGGAATGGTTGCCTGTTGAAAGAATTCCATTGGGACGATGGAGCCGGGCGGAGTGACAGTGGATTTCTTTTGAAAGTTTATTTGGCAATGTTTAAATTGAAAGCAGAACTGTAATCGTTGAGGGTTGGCTGGATACTGAGGATGTAAAGGGACTCAAGTATGCGGAGGTCGATTAGTTGGTTGGCTGAGTTAATAATTTTGAAATTGGAGGAAAGTAACGGGTGGTTGTGGAGGTGGCAGTGATCCCTTATTGCAGATTTGGAGGGTTTGTTCAGGGGCTGTGAAGTTCTTGTAGAAATCCCACGATGCTCGTCCACTCTTGTTTGATATTTGCGGATGGTACTGCCAATATAGTTCGCTTTGCAGCGAACACAATTAAAAGCGTAGATAGTGGACGAAGCAAGTGGCTGGGGTGTTTTTTCTTTATGGTTGAGGTAAGATTTGATACTATTGTTGTTGGTGAAAACGAAATGAAATTTAATTTGGGGGTAAAGCGGCGTGAGTAGGAGACGGAGTTCTGAAAGTATTTTGTGGCTAATATGGTCATAATAAGGGAATGAAAAATATTGTACGTCTTTTTTAACAGTGGGAATTTTAAGGGGGGGTTGATAAATATTATTAAGAAAATTTCTGGTTAAAGACTGTAACAGATGTTTTGGGAAAGAGTTATTAATGCTGAAGTTAAGAATTAACTCTATTTCATGGTGAAAAGATAAGTACGAGGAGCAAAGATGGTAGGCACGGTGAATTAAAATTTTGATACTGTTTATTTTATATAGCAAAGGGATGTGGCTTAGGAAATTAGTACCCAGGCCTGTGTACGTAGGTTTTCGATATATGGAAGTGCTAAATTTGTTGTTTTGTTTAGTTATTGTAATATCTAGGGAGGGAAGGGTGTTATTGGATTCGTCTTCTTTGGTAAACTTAATATTTTTATGTTGGGAATTAAGGTAGTTAAGAAAAAGGGGGGCGTGGTTGGCATTGTGAAAAAGGAGAAAGGTGTAATCAACGTATCTTTTATATAGGCGTGGTTTATAATGAGTGGGGCAATGAAGTAGCCAGTTATTTTCGTGATGACTGAGGAAGATGTTCGCTAAAGTGGCACTTTTTCAGTTATTAGGTATTTACAATATATTTTATGGAAGTCATTATTGTTACATTTATAATAATAATAAAGTATTTGTATACGCCTTTCAAAGTAATTATTTATCCTATCAAAGATTTGTGCAAATGCAGACAGAATGTGTTCCACTGGCACCTGGCAACACATTCTTTTGGCCGAAGCTCTACAAATTTTTTAATTGTTGGATGGTTTGTTTTAAAAAGCTCAAATGCTTCTTTTAGGTTGCATAAGATTTGCGATTTTTCTTTTCTTTCCCGCCTACCATCAGCTCCTTTTATAGAAACATAGTCTTTCAACCCTGGCATTTGTCTACTCACATCTGGCGAATGATAGAAGTCAATTACTTTGGCAGCAGTTTCACTATTCAGGCGTTTCCCAAACGCGGATTAGGAGTTGAAAGCACTCCCTTCTCCCTCACCAAACTCTTTGCTTGCCTAGCCATGTAATCTGAGCACTTAAATTCTTCTCTGATCTTTACTTGTGTCCATCATTTTGGTAGGATAGTAAGAATTGTCAGTTTTTCACTTCGACTTGTCACTTGATTAAATTTCTCTTTTAGTTGTTGAAGAGTCTCGAGTTTTGTATGAGTCACTGCATGAAATTGGTTGTTCAGTTGCAAGTTCAAGCTTTCTTTTCACAACTCCTACTTTCCTCAACTTTCTATTTGCGTAACCAGCGCTGTCAGAGAGTTTACATGGTTTTATTGGGGTCTCATCAAGTGTGGCCAATGAAGCATTGAATTTACTAAGCTCATCCTGCATTTCAACTACATCTCCAACGGTTTCTAGCTCAGATGGGGCACTTGATGAGGTGGATGGTGATTTTTCAAGTGGTTCACATTCAGGCATTGGGGATGGACGATTTGGAAGTATATTTCGACAGGTTGCACATGCTTTATGATTATTTGTTAGTTTCAATTCAGGATTTTGATCAATCAAATTTTTAGTCAATGCACGAATGCCTTTTTTCACTTTTCCTTTGTGTTTTTTAAATGGGTCACAACAGAACCTGCCCATATTCAAACTGCTGAAATCCATGTTTATCTAAAAAGAAAAAAAAAACATGTAGCTTAAAAGCCAGGGTTGGGTTCAATTACATAAAGTGGAAACAATTACAATTTTTTTTATTTTTCTTCAAATTAATTACAGTTAGTATTGTACTTCACAATTTCAAGATCAATTGCAATTACAATTAATTTTGTCTGAATCAATTACAATTACAATTGCACAAATATAACTATCTATTCTATATATCTAAATATATATCGAAAATGAATATATATCTATAAAATTCTATATCTACAGGGTGGGCCGTAAGTTTCCATACATAGGAAAAATTAAACGTTTGTTTTTATGTTTCAGATACCCTAAGAATATGCGTTTGACGTAAGATCTTGTTTACTGATGAAGCAAATTTTTACGTCAATGGAGAGGTTAATCGGAAAAACATACGTTATTGGAGTAATGCTAACCCTAACTGGCTGAGTCCGACGAAGATGCAAGGTGCCGGTAAAGTGATGGTGTGGGCCGGGATATGGGGTGACAGAATTATTGGACCAATTTTTGTCAGTGGAAATCTTAATGCCGAAAGGTATCTTAACATGTTGCAAGAAGAGATTTTCCCATCCCTGCTAAACGAGGAAGGTAACTTCCCAGTTTACTTCCAGCAAGATGGAGCTCCACCTCATTATGGTCTTCACGTGCGTCGGTATTTGGATCAGCAGTTTCCGGATGCTTGGATTGGTCGGCGTGGTCCTGTGGAGTGGCCTCCCAGATCCCCAGATCTCACCCCCCTTGATTTCTATCTTTGGGGGCACTTGAAGGCCATGGTGTATCAGGAAAAGATACGAGACATAAATCATCTAAAGGAACGTATCACCAACGCCATTACAAGCATAACGTCAACTGTGCTAATGCGTGTTCATCAACAGTGGGGAACACGTATTGAAATGTGTTTTCAAAACAATGGCAACCATGTAGAGCATATTATATAAATAAAAATGGTTGTCCATAACAAAATGTTTATTTTTCCTATGTATGGAAACTTACGGCCCACCCTGTATATCTAAGTATAACTAAATAAACTATCAAAGGTTTATTTTCATTGGATGATGTATGACTGCCAGATCTAGGGGTATAATTTTTAATAATTGATATTAATTGATCAATTACATCAGTTATTGCTCAAAAATCAATTACAATTACCTTTATTTTAATTTTATTTTGAATCAATTACAATTACAATTAATGGAAATTAGGATCAATTAATTAAAAATACAATTATAAGTTTTCATTGTATCCAGAGATGGGCACGATCTTGATCTTCAAGATCAGATCGTGATCTGATCTTGATCTTGAAGATCACTTTTATTATGGTGATCTTGATCTTGATCTAAGATCACTTTATTTCTTGTGATCTTGATCTTGAAGATCACTTTAGACTTCAAGATCACTTTTAATTTCAGATTCTTAAATATGCCGCTATGCGAATGTCATTTGTTTTTTGTCCAAGCGACATCTGGTGGCAACTTTGTTCAACACCGACTGTTTATGTTTTCTGTTAGTTGGGTGACTTGCGTCATGCGTGGGCTCATGGAAGGTGTAGTTGCTGTGGAATTTAGGCTCGTAAAAAGTGTAATTTACTGTGCAATTATGTTAAAAGTGTTCTATTAATATATTATATATAGGCATAAAATATAGCCTATAGGTCCGTATTCATAATAAATTAATTCTAAACATATTTTATTTACAGATTGAATTTTTTAATAATGAGTGCAATTTTACAACTTCAACAGGCTCCCAAGGGAACCAAATATTCTAGGTTGTCACCAGAACAGTATTCAATATATTTAGATAACAATGTTGGTAATAAGGATCAATCTGTGCTATTGAACGGAAAATATTTTCAAATTGTCGAAAAAACTGGAAACAGTATCAAAGTTATTTGTAGGCAGTGTACAAAGAAAACTACAATTCTGTCTGCTGGCCTCGACTCAACAAGCAATCTTCTGAGGCACCTCAGGGTTAGTACTACTTAGTAACTAAGTAGTAAGTAGCAACATTAACATAATGGTTCAAGTCATATTTTAAGTGACTGGTGCCATACAAGACTAATGCTACATTTACATAGACGTCCATTTGAATATATTGTGCACTTCAGATATTAATAGATTATGGACTAGTAACTACATTAAAAACTGCCGATATCCAACTATAATAAAACGCCAGGTGTATCTGTCTTTCTCTCTGTCTGATCCATGTCTGTAATTTCTCCTATTTAGTTACTGAAGGACGAAATTCGGCTTTCAATTTAACATAGGATAAAAATGCACTGATCATGGTGAAAATAATTTTAGTTAAAGATAACAAAATTTTAGAATCTTGTTAAGTATTAATTTCAACTAGAAGTTTGATACTCTGATAAATATTATACAGGGTGTTCAAGAAGTCTCTCCGCATGATAATAATTTATTTTCTTGTGCAGAAACTACATTCGGATCTTTTGGGTGAATATGAATCGGAGAAGAAATCTCGCAAGCGTCCAGCTAAAGAAGAAGATGCCAGCGGCAGCAATGCTGGCCCTGCCAAAATTGCCAAGCAGTCAACACTAAGCATGTTCCACATTTCCAAGCAAAAACCAGGACCACCAATATGCAAGGATATCCTTGAAAAGAAGATTCTCTCGCTTGTGGCTAATGGGCTCCTACCATTGAGCCTAGTTGAACTACATGAATTTAAGGATCTTCTTTCATGTTAGTATAACTCAAATATTTTGCTATTTTTTCCATAGCTAATATCTGATTAAAATAATTAATCATATTATTTGTATGAACATTAGACTATCGCTAGCCTAGCTAAATATTTTGATATTTTTTCCATAGCTAATATTGTATTTGTTTTAATTTTTAAATATTTTTTTCAGACGTCAACCCGGCTGTTCAGGTGCCATCTAGACGCACCCTGGCTAGATCTCTTGCAACAACAACCAGTACAATGAAGGAAGACATACAAGCAAAACTGGCAGCAGTTGACCATGTGTGTGTTACATGCGACATATGGTCAACTAATCACCGCAGTTTCATGGGAGTCACTGCGCATTGGGTATGCTATTGATTTAGTGTATTATTTTTATATAATTGATAAATTGACCATTGGTGATAGACTGATAGTCTGATAGACTTATAGTATAATCTTTTCAATTATTCGACATGTGTTCCTCATTCATTAATTTGGTGAGTCTTCATTTTGCTGTGATTCACAGTAATTTCACACTAATTCACTGATTCTGTCATCTGTCATTGTGTCTGATTCACAGCAAAATGTGGAAGAGTCCATATTCACAGGCTGTGAATATGGACTCTTCCACATTTTGCTCTTATGGGATGGGTCACTGATGTGGTGGTATGGTAGGCGACTCATCGCTGAATTGCCTCCTTTATATCACATAGTTCTTCTCTTCAATGTTTGGTGGCGCAGTTTAGCTGGTGCGTGTCTAACCAATATTATTAAATTAAGCTTAAAAAAATGTTCATACAAACATTGATTTTATATTCTTACATTACAGATCAATGATGACTTGTCGCGAGGATCAGCTGCACTGGCATGCCGAAGATTTCGTGGAACACATAGCTTTGATAAAATTGCTGGAATATTGGACAGGATCAACTCGGAGCATGGTTTATCTTATAGAAAAGTTGTATCTACAGTCACCGACAATGCATCGAACATGGTGAAATGCTTTAAAGAGTTCGGTGTTCGTGTTCAGAATCGTACTGACGACATTGATGAAGATGATGCAGATGAAGATGATGATGAAAAAGATTCAGATGAAGAGGTTATCATCAGCAACTTTCCTGAACATTCAGGAGAGCATGGAGAGGAGTCAGTGAAACTATCATCCCATATTCGATGTGCCTCCCACACATTGAACTTGGTAGCAACAACTGATGCAGATAAAGGACTGAATTCACCTGGACTAAAGAAGATAAAGCATTCTGCAATGGGAAAATGTTCGGCGCTGTGGAATGCTGCTGGTAAACCCAAGTCAGCAGAAAAAATACAGGAAATAACTGGCGTCCAATTTAGGTACCCATGCGTCACCCGATGGAACTCAATGTACGACTCATTAAGCCAAATATATAAACATAAGAACGACGTGAATGTAGCTCTTGAAGAACTGAATCTACCCATCCTCAAAGACAATGAATTGGAATTTATTTCAGAATATTTGTCTGTTCTAAAACCAATTGCAGCAGCCCTCAACAAATTACAGGCAGAGAAAGAATGCTACTACGGTTGTCTTCTTCCAACAGTCCTAGTGACTCAAGATGCCTCGCAAGATTGGAGCCTATCCAACCAAACGACCTGCGCTTGAGACACTGCATGCCATTACTGGCAGCAGTCGTCTCTGGCTTCAATGCCAGATTTGGTCATTTTTTGTCGTTGAGCCCCGAGGTAACTGATGCCGTTTTGGCCTCAGTATCTCATCCGTATTTCAAACTTAGATGGATATCATTGTTGCAAGGGCCTAATTTCGGCGATCATGAAGCAATCAAGTCTCAAGTAAAAGACAAGCTGCAAATGGCTGTAAGAAATTGTAATTCTGACAGCAGTGGTAATAGTTCGGTGAACTCAGACTCATCATCTGAAGACGATTTCTTCAGAACTATGGACGGCTCATTCTCTGCTCCTAACAACAAGGAAGACTTGGAAGTCCTCAATTATTTGCAGGACACCAGTAAGGCACTCGACTCTTTAGATAGGTATCCTGCTATAAAGAAGATCTTCAAGAGGTATAACACCACGCTACCTTCCTCTGCACCAGTGGAACGGTTGTTTTCGTTTGCTGGCATGGTTCATAGCCCCAAACGAAGTCGTCTCTCGGATGGTAACTTTGAACAATTGGTTTTGCTGAAAGCAAATGTTTACAGCGGTTGAACATTAAATTAACACTCTTAACTTGCGGTTTTTACCCTTATATTGTCAGTAATTGCGTACTGCAGTAAAACTGTAAAATTAAATTCTATGTAAAAAATGTTTACTTATATATGCTGACCATTCATTGATATGGGTTATGGACCTGGTGAAATGAGAATTGAGAAAAATAGAACTAAAAACTATATGTAGGTCATTTAATAGTTTTTTCTTTGCTGATAAGTTATGATAATACTAAGTTTTAAGTTTACCACCTGAAAAACTGAAAGGGGAATCGTCAATCCCCGTGGTTTAGATCAGGTGACATGGGTAGGATGCGATGCTTGTATTGCCTCAGCCCTCAGGGGAGTATTAGGAGTGATACTTTTCAGGAGTGATTAACAAAATAATTTTTTTTGTTTACTCTACAAGAGTACAACTTTTTTCAATTCATATAAAAGTGATCTTAAAAAGTGATCTTGAAAAGTGATCTTCAAGATCACGATCTTGATCTGGATCTTCAAGATCACATTTTTCTGGTGATCTGATCTTGATCTTCAAGATCACATTTTTCTGGTGATCTGATCTTGATCTTCAAGATCACCAAAGTTGGTGATCTTGCCCATCTCTGATTGTATCCAACCCTGTTAAAAGCTATTTTTGCTTAGGTGGACAAATAAAATTTGGGACCTACTGATCTTGTTTCAGAGGTCTATGACAAGAAAAATGTGCAGTTTGATTTACAGATTGGAATAAATACAGATGCCAAAAAAATCCTTGCTCCAAGGTTTAAATAAGCTTATTTTCACATGGGTACATACTGTTGTACACAATGAATAAATACACAAAGTTAAGTAATTCTATTAAAACTCATCTAACTCTTAAAACAACTTATTCTATAGGGTAGTACCTACAGCCTAGTATAAGGTACTTATATACGTACGTAGCTTTACCTTTAAACAGGATAGCAGGTTCGAAGTTCTTCACATTTTTGAATGTCCATATAAATTAATTAATTATGTAATTTAAATTACCTATATTATATAATTCTCTGAAATATACAAAAAAAAAAAATTTATAGTAGGGCCGGATACTTATTCGACCAAATAACTGGGTTAGGTTAGGTTAGATAATTACCGATTTTTTGAAAATTAGCAGACATTATATATCTCAGTAAGAAAAATCTAATGGTATTTTTCTCAACACTCTAACTCAAACAGTTCCAAATATACGGTGCTCCAAAGTTTGGTGGAAAAAGGTACTTGGTCAAAATGGAGGTGGGCATGGTCCACTTCAATGGCTGTAGCGTCTATACTAACTTAATCAACACTGAAACTCTTGTTTTAGGTTAGGGTAGACATGTGTACCCAAAATTGGGTGAAAGGAGAAAACATCGGTTGTGACATCAAATGACCTACACAAGGTCAAATGTCAAAAACAAGATCAACTTTTTTTTTACCACTGAGGTAAAATATGAATAGACAAAGTTATAGATCTGCTTACATGCTTTAAAATAGTGTTTAAATGGTCTCTGTAAGTGCAATAGGAGCCGAGATATTTCATGTTGAAATATGGTATGACCTTGGAAATTGACCTTTTTATACAAAATTCGAAGGACCATATCTCCGGAACCATATGACCTAGAGTGTTGAAACAAGCGTCATTCTGTTTTTATCACAGAGATCTATAAGTGTGCCAATAAAAGAGTTGAACGAAGAATATATATATATATAATCAAAAAATAATATATAAACATCAAAATAATAGTACAGGAGAAATCTACATACACATTATATTCTACTACGCTTAAATAAAATACTAAACTCGCGCGTGATCGAGTCTACAGTTACATCATTATTGCTTTGCACTATGCAATAAATGCGATTTAACATTATTTCAACGCTCAAGGTATAGGGGTGCCTATACTCGAATAAAAGGGCCTTCAATTCGTTCAATACTATTTTTGTGCCCACTTTACATTCGGTTGGCAAGTTATCTTTAAACACGGATAGAATACAATCAAAAGCACGCACAAAGAGGGTATCGTTAGCAACCACATCATTATTAAATACAAGTTTATAAACACTCCTTCTAATCGAGGGTTTTTTCTTACCGTCCCGAGCTTTTCAATCGTGAACTCTTCTTCACTCTGCATAGCGGCAATTGAAATAATCTTCCAAGTCGTAACGACAGCGACTCATTATATAGAGATACAGCTCTTCAAGGTGAACAGTGTAGGCGAGTTCTGCCCTGTACCGCTCAATTCCTTTGTACCAAAGTTCGGGATATTTCGAAGAGTCTAAACCTTTTAAATAAGCATCCAGCTCTACAGTAGACCATTCTCGCCTTGTTCATTCCTACATTCGATAAATCTGTCGAGCAGAGCGGTGTATGCGTATTCAAGAACTGTGTCAAAATAAATCATATCCGTAACATGACCGTCTAATATAGGCTTCAGCTTGCGGAATCCGACGATTTCAAACATTCTGTCGAGGATGAATCAGTTTCGTGTGGGGACAAGGACGTTATTATCAAACGCATTCTTCCACATCAGTCGTATATCAATGCGTGGCTGATCGCTATTTATACACAACGTACAAACAGTGGCATATGAGGGGGTATCACTATCACTAATCTGTTCTCATCCTGTACCTACACCTGCAGGTATTTTATAACGAAATTCACTCCACTTCCCAACTACCACGGAGACTCTATTCATCTCATCAACGCTTAAATAAACAACATTCCGTTTACCAGAGTTTGTTTGTCTACAAGTCGTTTCAAGTACATAGGTAACGGCACCGGTTTTACTCCTGAATACGCGCAATGACTTCGTCACGGACACATCGTACACGGCATTGAGAATGCTGCTTAAAGGAAGCTCCATCCTACTCTATTGTGAGGAGTGCACGTCCAGTCGGTTCAAGCTCTGAGATGACTATGAGCCACAGGTGGACGGATCGGTTCGATGGGAGGTGAGGAGTGAGTCACACCATAAGTTGATGAATCGTATACAGTGTTGTTCCAACGTGAAAGAGTCATGTGAATACCTGTAGCCCATTATACCGGGCAATCGTTTACAGAATTTTTCCGGCACATGAAGTAATATCGGTTTTAATGTTTTATCACTCCCACTCCCAGAACGCACACCAGACATTGTCGTTCAGGGGGATTTTCACGAACTAAACACATTGTATTCACACTCCGGCGCACTATTTGAGAGAAACATATGTCCATATTTATCCTTTTTGCTTAGCAAGCGATACTCGCTCTCAGTTCTATTAAAAACTCACCCAAGCCTTCAGCCACAACCTCACTGCAAACCTCGTCATAATATATATTAATGTAGTGGTAAAATTATTTGAAAAATTATCCATTATGACAAGATTTACATTCTCAGCCGCACTGTACGAGTACTCGGTTTGATGCAGCATGACATAATACAGCTTGTCAAACCAATCATCAAAAAGACTCACAGAAAGACTAATCTTACAAATCACCAACCCACACATACCATCGCCTACTCAACATGGATTCAGACATCACCACTCAACCACGACATTACTCACTAACCTCACGCAGCACACCAATGATGGCTTCAACTCCAGACGACCAGCTGAACGTACACTATTAGCAACGATAGACATTAGTAAAGCATTTGATGCTATCCCAAGCTTCCCTCTCATAAACAAAATACTCAACACAAACATGCACAATAACACCAAAAGGTGGCTGAGCAACTATCTTTCAGGAAGATACTCACATGTCACATTTAATGGAAAGTCGTCCAAAAACAAGCTTTTTCCGAACGGGGTCCCTCAAGGCTCTGTTCTCTCACCAACACTGTTCAGCTTATACATGCATGACATTTCAACACCCATAGATAACAAGCTTACCTTATCATCATATGCAGATGAAATCACTCTAACATCCACCCACAACAACATCGACACCGCTACAAATAACCTACAAACATACATAAGCAGTATACAAGACTGGCTCACACAAAATAGACTCAAAGTAGCGCCCACAAAATCAACCATCACCTTGCTAAAAGCAACACAAAAGAACACCAGATAACTCCACAGCTTACACTAAACAACACCAACATTCCACACACTCACAGGACCAAAATACTTGGGGTCACATACAACACATTATTATCTTTTGCAAACCACATTCAGGACATTAAAAACAAATGTACGTCAAGACTTAGCATGTTTAGGGTACTAACAGGCACAAACTTTGGACACCAGCAGCAAATATCACTAATATACAAACAATATATTCGCTCATTTATGGACCATGCTTAAGGTGACCAGAGTCCCGATTTTGGGCGGGACAGTCCCGAATTTATGACATGTTTCCCTCGTTTCAAAATGTCCCGAAAATGTCCCGCATTTGGAGCAAATTTTCATAAATGTCCCGCTTTATTAAAATTACTGTTACATTAGACATTAGATGTCCCTTATGAATTAATAGAATTATGCCACATTCCGAATTCCAAATCTAAATACTAACTTGCAAACTGAACTGGTACGATACATGTCAGAAAATACACACACACACACACACAACTAACCCACAAAGCACTGACACGACTCGGTCCGAATGCGGTCCTAGGTGCGAAGCCGCCACCCATTGACAGGTCAGAGATCAGCCTGAGCAGATCAGATCGAGTTAACTTAGCACGATTCCGATGTGGACATCACCCCAACTTACAGACATATAAACACAGATTAGACAACTCCATAGACGACACCTGCCACCTGTGCCAGGACACACCACAAACAATTGAACACATTATGACAAACTGTACCACTCTAACACAACGTAAAACACAATACAACATCACAAGTGCGCTGAACTTCTGGTCCACTCCGAAGAGGGCGAGCGGTTACCTGCGTGCCGCCGGCTACTGTAGCTCGATCAGGGTGGGCTGATCGGCTAACCAACAACAACAACAAGACTCACTAACTATACCCGTTGCTTCTCTTCTGCACGTGTTGTTTCTTCCTCTTCACGGTATATGCAAGCTTTTAACATACAACTTACAACATATTCCATTACATCTTTGTACCAAGAAATCCTGCATTGCTCTCGCCAGAATAACCGTAGAGTATTTGAACCTCTTGTTCCTCAAGCTTCGCACATTTCAATGTTCACTGTAGCCTTAAGAGTCTCAAAGGAGGGAGGGATAGGGAATTTTTCAGTATCCACCACATCTTCACACTTTATCGAATACCACTTCATAAACGTCGAGCACGCAATATTAAAGGTAGCCATCACTATTTTTCGTCTCCGTGAGATTTCTTCAAATACACGTCTGAGATCCAGGGCTTGCAGCGGTCAACTGAGCACGCAGGGGTAGAGATATGCCCAAGAAGTAGTAAGATTCACGTGACCATTGAACGAACACACAGGGGCGGAGCTTAGGACTTTCCCTGTACATACGCGCGCGCACACACACACACACACACACACACACACACACAAAGGAGAAAATGAAACCCTAATTGAAACACGATTTATTTAATTAACATAACGAATTATTCAAGGTGTGTATATATATATATATATATATATATATATATATATATACAGGGCGTCCCAAAAAAATGTATACGCACTTTAAATAATTATAAAGGCAGTGTTTATTAAAATACATTTCATTTTCAAAATGTAATAGAATCTACAGACATTATTTAATTGTTTTGTCAACGCCTGTTTTCAAACTGACGTCCGTTCTGGTCCAGGCACTGCTGATAACGCGAAGCAATGGAATCGCAAACATCACGAAACATTTCGTTTGGTATTTGTGTGCATTCTCGTTCAATGGCTGCTCTCAATTCAGCGACTGTTGCAGGTTTTATAGCGTAGACTTTGTTTTTTAAGTATCCCCATAAAAAAAAGTCTAGTGGTGTGAGGTCTGGTGAACGCGGAGGGTATTCTACGAAACCCCTTCGTCCAATCCACATCCACATCGTGCCAAGTACCACTCGCAATACTCCACTCTTCGGTCCGGATCATCTTCATTAATAGCATGGACTAATCTTGGAATGTAACTTTTCCATTGACAGCGCTTCAAAATGCGTTGGACAGACGATTCTGAAATTCCTACCTCACGACTCGCTTGCCGCACAGATTTTCTTGGACTTTGGCGATACGTTTCCAGTACTCTTTCTTGCTTTGTGGGGCTTGTCGATGTCTGTGGTCTTCCGGAACGCTTCTTGTGGACATTCTGAACAGTTCCAGCGGCTTCAAACTTATCTCTAATTTGAGTGATGGTAAGTCGCGTTGGTGAATCTGTTTGAAACTCCTTCCTAAACTGTCTTTGCACTTCAACTGCGTTTTCACACTTCCAGTAGCATTTTAGAATGAATTTCCTTTGTTCAAAGCTTAGTCTGACTGCCATTATTAATTCTAATGGGTTTAACTTGGAAAGAAAGAAACATCAAATGAGCTATCAGCTGTTAAAGTGTGTATACATTTTTTTGAGACGCCCTGTATATATATACAGGGTGGGCCGAAAGTCTGGATCCATAGGAAAATATTTATTTATTTTAATACATACATTACAACAAATGGTAAATACTTAAAATGAATATCAACTTTAACTCGTAAATGCGTATCCGTGATACTGTACAGTGGTTCGTACTCCAGTATAAACAACAAATTATAACAAATGCTCAAATTGGCGGCCTCTGACATCGACACACTTAGGAATGGAATTTATGATTTTTAATAATTCTTCGAATTGACGTTCTCGAGATGCGTGTTTCATTTGATAATCTTCTTGTTGACTTTACTGGACTATTCGTTAAAGTTGACATACCATTGCAGAGGTATTTTCATCAGTTGCAGTTTTTGGACGACCAGAACGCCGTCGATCATGTACACTTCCTGTTTCTTTGAAACGTTTAAACAACTTTCCAACAGTCACATGTGTTACTGGATGCTTATCAGGATGATTTCTATTGAATTCGGTAGCAACTTCTCTGTGTGTAGCGTCCTGTCTTGCGTACATGAGCACAAGTTCTACCCGGTCTTCTGTTGTTAGATTCGAAGCCATTTCTGGGCTGAAATAAAAAAGTATTTGAGTATTTATACCGGAGTACGAACTACTGTACAGTATCACGGATACACATTTACGAGTTAAAGTTGATATTCATTTTAAGTATTTACTATTTGTTGTAATTTATGTATTAAAATAAATAATTTCCTATAGATCCAGACTTTCGGCCCACCCTGTATATATATAAATAAGTGTAATAAATAAAATGAACATATCGTTAACAAGTAAATAGGCACATATATTATATATATATATATATATATATATATATATATATAACAATCAAGGATTATGATAGCCAAAGGGTACGGTATCATATGTACCAGCACCTGGCAACGTTTCCTATTGGTTTTACGGCACACTTTCGATCCCCTAAGTTCGAACAAGTTCCCCAGCTTTTGGGCCCGAAAATTGTGGGTCCCCACAGTCAGCTGGGGCGGCTGGTCGCCCTCATCTTCCAAGTACGCGTGATACCCTCATCCTTCACGATATATCTCATATTCTCCCCCACCCTCACCCGTACCCCATAAGTTTTTGGACCTGTTGAGACAAAAGAGTCGGCGTATGCGATGTCTCCATACTCATCCTTGATCTCACAAGTCATCTCTCCGAGGAATTCACCAATAGGTGGCATGTATTCACCCTCCATCGCTGTGAATATCACACTATCTGTGTCGCCGTAGGGCGGGTCATACTATGCATTTTTTTTAAATCAATGGAGAGGGGTGTTCAAATGACATATTTTGGTGTATAGAACACAATTCTGAAGAAAATATTTAATTCTGATAACCCTAACCTACATCATTTTGCAGTTGATTATTATTAAATTGTTGATTATTTTACTATTGTAGTTACCCCAGAATATGTCTTCTCACGTTTTCTATCATGGCTGCTCACGTTATCTCTCATAGAGAATTGTTCTAACTAATTCATATAAACACATATAATGTAATTCATATAATAATAATAATATTTAAATACTCAAATAAAAAGGTGTGCCATTCCACTTAATTGTAATTATCATACAGTTTGGTATATGAAATATTTTGACGGTTTTCTGGCGCGCATAAGGCCATTTTCTGAGCCACCTTTCTCAGAGACTAGAATGTAACGTTTCAGAACATTTTAAAACGTTTTGTGAAATATTTGAAGTGACTCATGATTTATGACTTGCAAGTGTCAGATTATCAGTTGTGAGGGGGGAGGCAGTGAGGGCTGTTTTATCCAAGCCCACATTAACTGTTCCTGCAGCAGAGAGAAAAAGATTCCTGTGAAAGATCTTGCCTACATCAAGGGACAGAAAGAGAAGGTTGGAAGTAAGGGACCCCACCAAATAGGGGGTCCTGATCTACCAGAGCACAAGAGACAGGTGAGGACATTGAAAAGGCAGTGGATGGAAAGGAAGGCAGAGAAAAGGAGAAGGAGCAAGGAGGAAAGTGCTGCAGTAGCAGAGAAGGCAGCCAGGAAGGATGTTAAGAGATTTTTGGCAGATGGTGATGAGGATCTGGAATTGGAGAGAAGTGGTGATGAAGATGAGTTTGTTCCTGAAGTTGCGCTCTTCCCTCAAACTGACCCTGAGCCAGCAGCTTCGGCAAAGGTACAGAAAAACTATGATGAGATTCAAAACATTGCCCTTGATAGTGTAAGGTATGGCATAGGGCTGAGGCCAACTGCAGCGATAGCAACAGCAGCTCTGATTGACGCAGGAATCATCACAGAAGACAATACAAGTAAAGTGATTGATAAGAGCAAGGTCAAGAGAGCACAGGAGAAGTTGATGAGAGAGCTGGGGTAACAGTTCGAGAAGAAGTGCAGGGAGGAGGGGGGGATCTCTTGCATCCTCTTTGATGGGCGGATTGACCTGACCAATGTGATGATGGAAGCTGAGGGCAGTGACCAATCTTTTCCCGCAAAGATCAAGGAAGAACACTATAGTGTTGTTAGTGAGCCTGGCAGCTACTATCTGTTCCACTTTACCCCAGAGAAAGCAACTAAAGAGGAGTCACATGCGGAGAAGATTGCTAAGGTCCTGTTTGCCTGGCTGAAAGAGAGGGGTTATGATAAGACCTTGTTGGCCATTGGAGGAGACTCAACAAATGTCAACACTGGTGTGAAAGCTGGAGTAATGCGGAAGCTGGAGCTGCACCTGGGGAGAAAGCTGGTCTGATTGGTGTGCAACCTGCACACTGTTGAACTTCCCCTGCGCCATCTCATTGTTGACCTTGATGGCCCTACTCTGTCAGACAAAAAATTATCCGGACCAATAGGAAAGCTCCTTGATTCTGCTACAGACTTTGATATCAATCCAAACTTCACCCGAATCTCTGTTGGCCCTCCACTGATCAAGCTTTCTGACAAGGTCATTCAAGATCTCTCAACTGATCAATACTATGGCTATAAAATTGTCTGTGCAGTCAGGGATGGAGTACTTCCTGCAGGGCTGGCTCTGTTAGAGATAGGACCAGTAAACCACAGCCGCTGGCTCACCACAGCGAACAGACTTCTCAGGCTCTGGGTGTCAAAGCACGGACTTAAAGGAAAGAACCTGAAGATTCTGCAATTCATTGTGGAATTCATCATTGGAGTGTATTACCCATGTTGGTTCAACGTGAAGGTCAAGCACTCCTGGATCGAAGGGCCTAGGCACATCCTCTTTCAGCTGGACTGCCTCAAGTCCCAGAGAAAGGAGGTGCTGGATATTGTGATGCCAACTGTGAGAAGATCTGCTTGGTATGCCCACAGTGAAGTCATCCTCGAAACACTACTCTGCTTTGAGGATCAGAAGGAGAGGATTGAAGGGGTGGAGAGAATCCTGGCCATCAGGGAAGAGGGGGACCCGGACACTCAGCTGGGGGACTCCTCTTTTAGGAGCAGAAGGACACCTGACATCAATTGTGATGCTTCCAGCATCGGTGACTTGATCAGCTGGTCAGAAGGTGTGTCAGAGCCACCTCTCACCTGCTCTCTAAGCACCTCAGAGGTGAAAAACTTCATCAACACCCCCATGGAGGTGCGCAACTGGCCTTGCCACACACAAAGCATTGAGAGGGTTGTTAAAATGGTGACTGAGGCTTCTGCTAAGTACTTCTCACAGGAAAAGAGGGATGGAGGGATCAGGGCTCAGGAGACCAGCAGGAAGCTGATGTCCAAGTCTGAGTCAAAGCAGGATTTGTGCAACCTGGCAAAGTTCAAGATGTCAGGAGAATGATCTTTGTAATTATATCCAGTGATATACATGCAGTTCACCTATTAATAAATATATGTAAAGTTGATTTGGCCTTGTCAATATAAATGATTTACCTTATATCTTTTAATATATTATAAAGGGGTTCAAAAGGGTAAAATTGGCAATTTAGAAATACAAAATGATGTAGGTTAGAGTTATCCTATCCAAAAAATAAGCTCATATTTGAATTCCCCATGTAAAAACACATAATTTAGACACCCCTGATGGTAGGATTTCCTTCAGATTCATGTTGTCACCTGAGTACGACCCGCCCTACGTGTGTCGGCATACAGAACCCTCGGCCCAAGAGAATGCAATAGATACGAAAGTTTGATGCGTGGGTATGCCGGTGTGATGCCTAGGTTCTTTATAATTTGAGAACAGTCAAGTTGTATCCCTTCACGGTCACGGTAACGCTGAATATAAGCCGATTTTTCATCTTCGGTATCATTCCCTCGCGGATACCCTGATGCTTCTACCTTATCCCTCAAAAAAGTGCTTATATCTGGCGTGAAAAGGTTGGATAGCTTCTGAGACCTCTACATCTCATATATCTTCGATATTCTGTAGCCATGGCGAAAGGCTAGGGACAGCTCATGGTTTGTATATACGCCTCTGATCTTACGCTGATTGGTTGTGATTACAAGTCCCATTGTTCTCTTATGCGCACTTCACGCACAGGGGAAACATGAGCTTGTGTTCTAACGTCAAGATGGGCATCCATAAATCGCGAGGGGTGAGCACGTCTACGAAAGAAAGACCGAAATAGTTATTGTTCAAATTGGCTGAGAACTCCTCGATGGTGGGAAGGGCTGGTCCTATCAGTTTTTCAGGTGCATCTACGGGATACGGATTGTTCTTCATCACGTAGGGATATAAAAAGCAGAAGTCGTACTAAGGAGTTTCACACCCTCCGTACGCAGGAAGTATAGCGTGAAGGGTTTGTATGCCCTTCGAACAAGCTATCACCGCATCTCAGAGGATCCAACATCATTGAACGCTTGATGGTGTTTATTTCTTCACGGTACTGTCCATCTTTCTCCATCCGTGCATCATACTCATGCTCCCACAACACCTTGTGAGTGAACTGGGAGCCTATAAGCTGGTCTATGTCTATGTCTGCTGCTCTATGTGTATGAGCCAGTAAATAGCCTTATGCCCATAACTGCGAGGGTTGTTTCTGTGAATGACAGCTGAAGTGTCTTTAGGCATGAAATTGTTCTTGAACACCGTAAAGCACAATGAGGCGATCGTGGTTGCGACTTGAAATGGAACGCGTTTGAAACGGTCTATGTACAATGTACATCCTTCTAAAGGCCTGGAAACATACTCTAAGCCCGCACACAGCATTCACGCAATAACGTTCACATTCATCAGCTATACTGTAAATATTAGATTCATTAGAACTGTTGTAGTAGCGGTCAAAATCTTCACGTTCACCTGTACTCATACATTCATAGTTAAAGTAATATTTGGGTGGAGGTAGTCCTACGTAATTTAAAGTATCACCAGTGAGGAAAATGTAAGGAAAATACCCTTTTGAAACTTCGGCGGCTACGCCCATTACGCCCATTGGGTAGCTTAGCTAATTTACAAGGTGTGAATAATGAAATGTCTTTAAACTGTACATTTTAAACTGTAAATATCTTAGATAACTCTTGCTCAAGCAGCTCCTTGTAAAGGAAATGTGTGTAAAATTTTGCCCCGTTATGGACAACAATATACACAGTCATTTTTTTTAACTTGTCCGCTAACTTGACAATATAGGAAACAAAGAGTTTCACGGGAGTGTCGTGTGCAAACAATTTAAAGACGTTTGTCCGTTTACCACATTTGTGACAGTCATCACACTCAGCCTCCTTGCACTCATCGCAGATAGTCTGGCTTACAAGTAGATGTGGAATAACCTTTTTGGTTTCAGCAACCGTATATATTTCTATATCGTAGTACACAGTTATACAAGGTCTATTTTTAGGCATAGCCTCTTTCATATAACATACATGCTTTACCCCAACTGCCTTATATTTCTCATATGAAACATACAACATTCACATATTCTCATTTTCCTGCACGTGCCAATTGACTTATAGAGCTCAAAGCAATTATTATTGAAAAATGTGCGTCTACACATATTACAGTCCTTCTTCTCAGCTTCAACCACACGGCTTTCACATTTGGAGCTTTTACACTGCTCACATACCATGTTTCACAATATCAACCGCAAACTCGAAACCCCTTACACAAGTCATGATGCCTTCCATATTTTCGACTTTTATCATAACTCGCGTAGAGAGTCCTTATATAATGGATGGGGAGATACGTTGAACCAGACAATCCTAAAATAAGTAGGGGTCTTGTACGATCTCTCACATTGCTTTTAAAAACATACACAGTCCTACGACGATCATCCATTCCAAATACAACTATGTGAACATTCATTTCCTGCTCTACCCTTCTGAGCTCTTCAGGACCCGTATTACAACCAAACTCAAGCTTGCAATCTGAAGCCAGTTTCCGAACACGCTGCACAACCGTAGGCAACCAAAGTTTTGAGTCCGTGTATTTGGTACAGTAAACATACGGGCCAAGACTAACGCTATAAAGCCGCAACCTCGATCGGAGTCTATATGCCTCTGTAAATAGCCTGAGAATTTAAGTTAAGAATATAAAGTGCGGCACTATGACCCGCAACAAGGAATACATGGTCAATATCTACCGTGACGTTGTCCTTATTGAAGGCTTTACTACTTTGAGAGGCCTGCATTATACGGCCTAATATATATTCTATATCTACAGCTGCCAAGCATTGAGTGGTATTACTACCCAAAAATCATCTACATCCCTGTCATCTGACCCGAACCCGAAGGACAGCCTCGTCCTGACTTCACGTCCTTTGAAGTTCTGAAAGGCAAACTACGCGCCCTAGTCCGTGTTCAACACCATTGCTATACATGGACCCACGGTCAAACCTGATTATGTACCGATTTCTATTCAGGGTCGGGGTAGGGGTAGAGGTGCGCACCAACTCGAATGTTATGCATCCTCTACAGCACGAAAAGCAGCTGATTTTGTGGAGGATGCGACTGGAATTAAACTGGAATAAAGGGGTACATCTTTATTTGAGGAAGGAGCTAGTGTGGGAGATGTGTCGTAAGATGTAGAGTGTTAAGGCTCTATTGCTGGGGGTCTAGCAACGGTGCACTTCTGGCACGCTTTATACCTGACGTGGAAGGCTCTTCATCATGACTCCGCTTTGAATTGTTGCCTGGGGGCGCTACAGCTGTCGCTGATGTTGGCTCGCTAGCGGGGATGGATTCTGTAACCACACCTACACTCTCATCGGGATCAGGATCTGTATTATCAAGGATGAGCACATGATGCTGTACCTCGTCGTCATTCAAGGTTCTATGGAAGAAGAGGAAAAACATAACTAAATTATAAGGAACCCCACTTAAATTTTTATTATATTTTGTAGATGATCCACTAAGGAGTGTGACGTGTTAGAGATGGATTCTGTAGAAAAATTCAGGGTCACGAGCCCGTCCACGTGTATTATATATGGCCCTACATTATGTGGTAAAATTGTGTTTATGCTTAAAATCATTAAAGATAAGGGAGAGGTGTATATGACGTTAATTCGTTAAAAGGAAATGAACATACAATCATTGTAATTGACGATCTCATGTTGGAAATGGATAAAACGTTTTCCGAGACATTTACTGTATTCTCCCACCATTTTAACATAAGCGTATTCTTCATCAATCAGAATCTATTTTTCAAAAATAGATACATGCCGGAAGTGTCGTTACATACACATTATCTAGTCTTATTCGCGTAACGTAGATATATGTCACAAATTAGGGTATTAGCCAGCCAAATATTCCCGAATCAGCGTAAGGAGTTTAGGGAAGTTTATAAAGAAGCTTCAAGTCCATGTTGCGGATAATTATTTTGTGACCTTCACCCGCGAAACACGTTTAGAGTGCTTCTAAGAACGAATATATTCCCAAACGAGCCTGAAACAGTGTATATTCTAGAATGACAAAGAGGTTAAAGAAATACCATGAATTAATAAAAATCTACTATCGATTGCCTAGGGCAATGGAACAGATGTTTGTTAAAAATATTGACTCGGACTTTTTAAAATGTATCTGTGAAATCTGTCTTAATGTTATAAAATGTAATGTACCAATGAAACCCATTCAGAAGGCTCGCCTACGCCGTTACAAGACCATAATACGCACACTAGCTCGTAAATGTTAAACTGTGGGGAAGGAAAAACGAATTATTGTACAAAGATGGGGGGTCATTCCTACCCATCTTCAGTTTTGGGGCCTTTACTGACTAGATTAATATAATGAAGAAAGTAATCGTGATTTTACAAGAGGTGTATGCTTCACTGCAAAGCTCAAAGAGTCCAGATACGGTTCTAGAATTCCGTAAAAGCAGGATTAAAAGAATGAAAAGCGAATTGTTAGACCTATTAAACAGTGAAAAGTCATCTGAGAAAAGAATCTTTTACCAAGAAGCTCTGCAGAAATTTCTTCACGAAAACGGAAATTGTAAGAATCCGACAGAGACCCCCGTGGTTATTAGACACAGTACGGACAGTGATGAGCATGGAGGCAAGGGCCTGGGGCCGACGCTAAAGATGACCAGTCAAAGAATAGCCGGTCGACCATACAACATGTCGAACATGTATTATAAAACAGTCTCCCACATACATTGAGGAATATAGGCTTAAGTCTTTATAATTTATTGAGTGAGGCCCCCATTATACGGTGGACCGATACAGGTGAGATCATTGTGGAAGGAACAAAGGTACAGTGTTCGAATATCGTCGACATCGTCCATGATCTGGTGAGAAAGTGGTATAGACTCTCACCATCAGGATGGTAGCATATTAAAGCAAGACTACAACAAATAAATGTCCCCAAAACATTGATAGGAAATCTGAATAGGTTAAAAGCCTTGGAGCAAGCCCCGCATGTGCCACAACTGAGCACGCCATCACCCCCAACGGTAGGGCTTTTTAGTTGAAAGAGCTCAACGTACCATAAAGGAACGCATGCATCGATATTTTACACATAAAAACACATACAGATATACAGGGCGTCCCAAAAAATGTATACACACTTTAACAGCTGATAGCTCAATTGATGTTTCTTTCTTTCCAAGTTAAACCCATTAGAATTAATAATGGCAGTCAGACTAAGCTTTGAACAAAGGAAATTCATTCTAAAATGCTACTGGAAGTGTGAAAACGCAGTTGAAGTGCAAAGACAGTTTAGGAGGGAGTTTCAAATAGATCCACCAACGCGACTTACCATCACTCGAATTAGAGATAAGTTTGAAGCCGATGGAACTGTTCAGAATGTCCACAAGAAGCGTTCCGGAAGACCACGGACATCGACAAGCCCCACAAAGCAAGAAAGAGTACTGGAAACGTATCACCAAAGTCCAAGAAAATCTGTGCGGCAAGCGAGTCGTGAGGTAGGAATTTCAGAATCGTCTGTCCAACGCATTTTGAAGCGCTGTCAATGGAAAAGTTACATTCCAAGATTAGTCCATGCTATTAATGAAGATGATCCGGACCGAAGAGTGGAGTATTGCGAGTGGTACTTGGCACGATGTGGATGTGGATTGGACGAAGGGGTTTCGTAGAATACCCTCCGCGTTCACCAGACCTCACACCACTAGACTTTTTTTTATGGGGGATACTTAAAAGACAAAGTCTACGCTATAAAACCTGCAACAGTCGCTGAATTGAGAGCAGCCATTGAACGAGAATGCACACAAATACCAAACGAAATGTTTCGTGATGTTTGCGATTCCATTGCTTCGCGTTATCAGCAGTGCCTGGACCAGAACGGACGTCAGTTTGAAAACAGGCGTTGACAAAACAATTAAATAATGTCTTTAGATTCTATTACATTTTGAAAATGAAATGTATTTTAATAAACACTGCCTTTATAATTATTTAAAGTGTGTATACATTTTTTTGGGACGCCCTGTATATATGCATTCTGGAATCACTGGTCTCATCATACAACCGTTCACACCATCGTACAATTAGGACAACACCTAACGAGGTTTTAGAAAGTGGTACGCACACAGAGCGTGAGGTGAGAAGAGATATTGTAAAACCATGCCACACTCTACGTTACAAAATCAATGATTATGTAAGGCTGTCGCGTTCGGGTAATAAATTCGCGAAGGGATTTGAGCAAAGTTGGACTCGTGAGATTTTTAAAGTTATGGATATGAGACGTAAAGGTGAGATAATGCTGTATTACATTGAAGATTTGAATGGGGAAGAAATCGCAGGAGGCTTTTACGGAAAGGAGTTGAAGAAAGTGACATTTAATTTAGGAAAAAAATGTGTTTAAAATTGAAAAAAATTAGGTAGCAAAGGATCAAGAAAGAGAAAAATGTACCTGATGAAATGGCTGATGAATCGTGGCTTAGCATTGAAACACGTGACTTTGTAGGGGAGTACGAAATTAGAGGTTATTGAGTTTTTTTTAAAACAGAATAGGTAGGCGAGGAGGCGGTATTATGCTGTATATCAAAGATAATATTGCGAACGTTATAGAAGTAAAGCACACAATTCCAGAACCGATAGATTCGACTACAGCAGAACTTAAATTGAACGATTTCAAACTTCTTGTTGCCGTTACATATAGGCTCCCTAATAAAACAGCTGATACGGACAAAGCGTTATATCGTGAACTTAAGAGAATAATAGGTAGTGAGCAGGCCTTAGTTATAGGTGACTTTAATTGCGCCAACGTGGATTACGATACAATTCAGGGAGACGCGGAAGGTAATCGTTTAGTTAATTTTCTCGAGGATAACTTTCTTATTCAAAAGGCTGGGGAACCTACGAGGTTGGACAGTATTTTAGATTTAGTAATAACTACGTACGATAGGCTAATCACTGATCTTCAAGTTATAGAACCGTTAAGCAATAGCAATCACAATATGGTAGAGTTTGTCCCTTCAGAAAGTCACTCGAAACCAGCTAACTCTACTAAAATCCCTAACTTCCAGCACGCAGACTTTTGTAAATTTCGAAATGAATTGTCACACGTCAATTGGGAAAACGTAATGGGGTTCTCCAACACAAAAATAATGTGGGAATCGTTTCAAACAGTATTTATGACTATAAATGAGGAATATGTACCGTACAAGATTAAGCGTGCGAAAGTAAATACCAAGCCCTTGTGGTGTAGTTCTAGAGTAGGGCAACATATGTGCGATAAAGACAATTTGTGGTTACGAAACAACTACATATCTCTAAGGAGTGAAGCGAAAAGCGTCATAAAATAGTCCAAGCGTGATTTTGAAATCTCCAGTCTCGTGACGGCAAAGAAAACCCTAAGCGATTCTTTCAATACGTCAATAATAGAAATCCAGTAAAGAGTGTCTTGGGGCCGTTGAAGAATCCTGACGGAGAGCTAGTTTCTGAAAACAAGCAAATTGCTACCTTGCTAAACGAATTTTTTACGTCAGTTTTTACAATAGAAGATGTAATGAATATCCCTACGGTCATAGACATAATACCTTTTGACAATGGTAATACTTTAGATAATATTGTGGTTAGTGAAAGGGAGGTAATGCGCTGTATTGTTAAAATGAAAATGCGTAAATCACCGGGGCCGGATTCCATATAGCCAATACAACTAAAAGAATTAAAAGAAAGCATTGTTGTGCCGCTAACAAAGATTTTTTATACGTCCATTTCAGAGGAGTGCCTACCAGATAATTTCAAGTTAGCAAATGTAACACCTATTTTTAAGAAAGGCAATAAAGGTGCGGCGGGAAATTTTAGGCCAATCAGTTTAACGTCTGTTGTAGGTGAGCTACTGGAATCAATAATTAGGAATCGTGTAGTCGAACACTTGGAATTGCATAACTTGATTACAAATACGCAGCACGGTTTTAGGCGAAACAAATCTTGCTTAACTAATCTTTTAGATTTTCTTCAAAGCGTGGTTGAAGTTTACGATAGTCATCGGGCGGTAGATGTTGTGTATTTAGAATTTAAAAAAGCGTTTGACACCGTACTGCACAAAAGACTCATTGAAAAAAACTAAGGCTCATGGAATCAGGGGTGTAGTCATAAACTGGATAGAAGAGTGGTTGCGAGGCAGGAAACAGAGGGTGGTCGTTGATGGAGCGGAGTCGTGTTGGGCTAATGTAGCGAGTGGCGTTCCTCAGGGTTCTGTATTGGGCCCCTTGCTTTTTCTTATAAATATTAACGATTTAGATGTCGTCCTAATCAAGACAGTTTCAAAGTTTGCGGATGATACGAGGTTCGGTGGTAAGGCAATGAATGATGAAGATAGAGGTAAAATCCAGGAAGATCTGAATAAAATCGTTGATGGTCAGTCACATGTTAAATGAGATTTAACGTTGATAAGTTCAAAATTTTACATCTCGGTTCTCGTAACGGTAATTTTGCGTATAGTATGTCAGGGAAGGAGTTGGCAGGTTTAGAACAGGAAAAAGATTAAGGATTTATCGGCACTGGTGATTTAAAAGTGGCGAAACAAAGTACAGCAGCCGTCAATAAGGCGAAGAAGGTGTTAGGTTTTTACTAGGAATTTTGAGTACAAATCGCGCGATATTATTGTTCCTCTTTATAAATCATTAGTTAGACCCCGTTTGGAGTCTGCGATCCAATTTTAGAATCCACATATGCACAAAGATATAGATAAAATCGAAAGAGTTCAAAGACGAGCAACTAAGATGATTGTGTCACTTTGGTCGAAGTCGAAGTCATACAAGGATAGGCTTAAGGAGTTAAAAATAACTACACTCGAGACTAGGAGGCTAATGGGTGATCTAATCCAGGTTTTTAAAATTATGAATGGGTTCGATAACGTAAATAGAGATAGCTTTTTCGAAATATCACAATATAATAGAAATAACGGATGTAAGTTGACAAGTAGAAGGTTCGAGACAGCAGTTGGCAAAAACGTTTTTACGCATAGAACAGTAAATAGCTGGAATAGTTTGCCGGTAGAAGTAATTAGTAGCACGTCTATAAACATGTTTAAAATCGATTAGACGCATATGTTGATAGATTGGGTATAGTTTAAGGTAGTAAAATTAAGGTTTTTGTGGTTCGGAACCCACGTAAAATTGTAGGTCCCCTCCGCCACCGTGGAGGACATACGCAATACACAACTACAACCACAGGTAGGTAGACCAGCCATGAGTGGATCCTTGAGTTTTTGTTGGTCTGAAACATTATAACATTGTAACAAAAAGTTGTCCTTCGCTTCTTTGGGAAAGTTCAGCACATTTTCAGGATAGGCTTGAGGTGATGGTACCCTGTTCCTGCCGTGATGTTGACCTGATTTAAATATACATCACAATGTTTGAATATGGAGTGGAGAAAGTTTGTTTCAGGGTATACAGGGTATACAGCATATTTGTCCATCTGAATGGGATATATGTAGTTTAGCGTACATGTGCACACAGCTTGGATAAAAATGTAAGGGCCTGTGCTGAGTATCATGAATTCTATAGGAGCACTCGGGGAACTAATTGTGTTTAGCGGATTAATTGTAATAAAGTCACATTGCTCAATAGAAACTTGAGTTGGGGGCATGTCAAAGAGGGACAGCTTCGATTTACAACATTGTGAACTACACGGATGGATGAAGCGTGCCATGATGAGTCAGAAATAGTGCCACCTCTCTCGACAAGTAGTAAACAGCCTAGGATTCATGAGAGCTCTGTCCTTAGCTTATAGCAGTCAAAAACTGGTCAACCATAGGTTTTAGGCGCTTACAACACTTCTTTTTTTGTCCTTTTACTTTTAACGCCACGTGCTGGTAATCCCTTCCTCCGGGCAGCCCTCTTCGTCTTCCCACCACCACACATTTTTCTCTTTGCACCTTTGATGATTCCGTCCCGTGTACGCTTTAAGTGTTTTTTAGAGCTTCTTTAGGTTTAGCCCGTCATTATGTCTGCCACGTTGAAACCTGATTGTAGCGCTTTCCTCCGGAGGTATCTGGCAAGGGGACAGCCGTGCGAAGTATGGTTGAAAAAAATGGACCCAAGCCCACTCCCACGCTGATATCTCAAACCTCGATAGACTGTGAAAGGCTTTCGTTCCATTATAACTCAATGCGTCTAAAGTGCAGCTTCACTGTTAAGCTCTCATCACCGAATGGGAAACTTTTTCCCTCAATCGTTCTTATATATACACATTGAGATATTGGTTAATAGATTAGTCGCGACATTCACATAGTGAGGTTTGTCATATGTAATGCTCAAGCTCTTCCCTATATGGTTGGGGATGTGAGCAATGCACAACAGGCGTGCCTGGTTATCTCCAAGAAACTGGTGCTCCACTATATTGCTGTAAATATGACACATGTCTAGGGGTGTATAGCCATCACTCAATTTCTCCAATTTGAAATGATACTGTACATTAGGTTGGACAAGTCATGTTGTGTCTCGTGAAAGGCATCTCTTTGGATGGCAGCTCCGTATCGGCAATCGGTTATAATTTTGAACACTTCTTTGTCTTTAATATTTCTGTTAGCCTGTAATTTTAGGATCAGAGTATATGCATGGGGATCTTTTTCACGATTTCGTATACTAAATCAGCCGTAAGATTTGAGCATTTTAAACTTACGTTTAATTCTCTCACAACATCCTCGGCCGGACCATAACGGTCCGGGCCTAGTATTACTACTGTAGTGTAATACATTGCAACCCCACTCAGGACGATACGCATGGTTTCATCCCGAGTTACCCTTGCCTTTTCATACTCATTACAGTCTCTAAGAACCGTAAAACGGGTTCTTTATAATCAATACTTAAAAAAAACGGTATCCAACTGAATTTTGCATATTCCAACCTCATACGTATCACGACCCAATTCAATGGGTCCATGGAGTTCCGTTACAAAGTTGGTCAGGGTGATGTCAGGATGTACAGACAGAGAAGAAGAGGAGGGAAGTGTGACGTAGAAATGGTTAGGCGCCATGTTGCATACTATTTAAGCTTCATCATTATCTGGGTACCGAAACCATTTCACCAGGTACATTTTTCTCTTTCCTAAACCTTTGCTACCTAAAATGTTTTCAATTTTAAACGTTTTCTCCTAAATACAATGTCACTTTCTGTAGCTCCTCGCCGTAAAAGCCTCCTGCAATTTCTTCCCCATTCAAATCTTCAACGCAATACAGCATTATCTCGTCTTTAGGTCTCAAAGCCCTAAGTTTAAAAATCTCAAGTGTCCAGCCTTGCTCAAATCGTTTCGCGAATTTATTTTCTGAACGCGACAGCCATATCTAATCAATGATTTTGAAACGCACAACGTGTGGCGGTGCTGTACGAATATCTCTTCGCACATCACGCTCTGCATGCGTATCTCTTTCTAATATCTCGTTAGGTGTTGTACCAATCGCCCGGTGGTGTGATCGATTGTATGATGAAGCCATTGACTCCAGAATGTCTATATATCTGGATGTGTTTTTATGTGTAAAATAGCGATGCATGCGTTCCTTTATGGTACGTTGAACTCTTTCAACTAAAGAGGCCTTATGTATAGAATTGCTAGTGTATGAACTGATATTAAACTCTGACAACATGTTCTGAAAAGCTCGGCCTACAAACTCTTTCTCCATATCCGAACAAAAATAGCCAGGAATCTTGTTTTCTTCCAACATCAACGTTTTGGTGGCTTTAGCAACTATTTCAGGTGATTTATTTTTCAGAGGAATTAGCACAGATATCTAGAGAATACATCTATTATGAATAGGATGTAGCGGTAGCCATCATTATACAGAGTATCTTTGCATGTCTGTTAAATCCGCTTGCCAGATAGTCAATCGAGGCCGCTGTTGTTTTGGCTGTTTTAAACCTTTTTCCCACCGGCTTAAGAAGCGTATAAGCTTCCTGTCCCCACAAAAAGCTCTCAACATCTTTTTTCCCCACTCCATCATTGTAAACACTCCTGTATAGTCTATCAGTCTATATAAATGCCTCTACAGTCTATCAACGCCTCCACTCCATAGGAAGCTGGGTTAGAAATGTCATAATAACGTTTTCTTAATATGTTTGCCATTTGCGTATTTTAGAGGCACGTGGAGAGGGTTGGTCGTTGTTGTTTGGTCTCTTCTTTCCCCTCTTCAGAGATCCTACCGCTGGTGGTGATGGCGTTTTCAGTTGTGGCACATGCGAGGCATGCTCCAAGTCTTTTAACCTGTTGAGATTTCCTCTCATTGTTTTGTGGACATTTATTTGTTGTAGTCTTGCTTTAATATGCTACCATCCTGATGGATGGTGAGAGTCTATACCACTTTCTCACCAGATCATGGACGATGTCAACAATATTCGATCCCTGTACCTTTGTTCCTTCCACAATGATCTCATCTGTATCGGTCTACTGTATGTTGGGATCCTCATTCAATAAATTATAAAGACAAACCTTTAGTCCTCAATGTATGTGGTAGGTTGCTTTTTAATACATGGTCGATATGTTGTGAGGCCGGCCCGTTATTCTTTGTTTTGTCAGGTTTAACGTCGGGCCCAGGTCCTATGTTGCCATGCTTATCGTTGTCCGTGCTGTGCCTAATAACTACGGGGATCTCTGTCCGATTCTTATAATTTTCGTACTCTTGAAGAAATTTCTGCAGAGCTTCTTGGTATAAGATTTTTTTCTTATCAGGTGATTTTCACTGTTTAATAGGGTTAACAATTTGCTTTCCATTCTTTTAAGCCTGCTTTTACTTGGTGCTAGAATCGTGTCTGGACTCTTTGAACTTTGCAGTGAAGCATACACCTCGTGTGGAATCACTACCACTTTCTTCATTATATTAATCTAGTCAGTAAAGCCCCCAAAACTGAAAATAAGATAGGGAGGAATGACCCCCCTCTTTGTACAATAATTCGTTTTTTCTTCCACACAGTTTGACTTTCACGAGCGAGTGCACGTATTATGTTCTTGTAACGGCGTAGGCGAGCCTTTTGAGGGGGTTTCATTGATACATTGCAATTTATAACGTTAAGACAGATTTGACAGATACATTTTAAAAAGTCCGATTCGATATTTTTAACAAACATCTGTTGTATTTCCCGGACATTCGATAATAGATTTTTAGTAATTCATCGCATTTCTTTAGTCTATTGTCAGTCTGAAATGTACACCGTTTCAGCTCGTTTGGGAAGGTCACAAAGCAAATATCCGTAACGTTGACTTGTATCTTCTTTATAAACTTCCAAAAACTCCTTACGCTGATTCGGGAATATTTGATTGGCGAATACCCTAATTTGTGACACATCCCTACGTTGCGCGAATAAGACTAGATATTGTGTATTTAACGGCACATAGCGCATATATCTATTTTTGAAAAATAGATCCTGATTGATGAAGAACACGCTTATGTTAAGATGGTAGGAGAACACTGAAAATGTCTCGGCAAACGATTTATCCATTTCTAACATGAGATCATCAATTATAATGACTGTACGTTCATTTCCCTTTAACGAATTAACATCATATACACCTATGTGGAACAGAATATAATTTTGGTACTTGTTGAATACTGACTGGTACGTCGAATAGTACCATATAACTTTATGCACTAATTTTGAGAACATCTCCCCCTTATCTTTAATGATTTTAAACATAAACACAGTTTTACCACATTTTGTACGGCCAGATATAATACATGTGGACGGGCTCTTGAACCTGAATTTTTCTACAGAATCCATCTCTAACACATTACATCCTTACGTGGAACATTTACAAAATAAAATAAAAATTGAAGAGGTGTTCCTTAAATTCTACAGTCTTGTTTTTCCTCTTCTTCCACAGAACCGTGAATGACGACGAGGTACAGCATCATGTCCCAATCATCGATATTACAGACGATGCCGATGACAGTGTAGTTGTGTTCACAGACTTCCCCTGCTGACGAGCCTACACCAGCGACAACTGTAGCACCACCACAAGACAGTTCAAAGCGGAGGCATGATGAAGAGCCTTCCACGTCAGGTATAAAACGTGCCAGGAGTGCACCGGTTGCTAGACCCCAAGTAATAGAGACCCAACCCACTACGTCTTACGACACAACTCCCACAGTAGGACTCTCCTCAAATAAAAATACCCTTATTACTGTTCAATTTCGGACTCATCCTCCACAACAGCAGCAACAGCTTCTCGTGCTGTAGACGAAGGTATAACATTCGATTTGGTGCGCACCGCCACCACCACCCCGGCCCTGACTACAAACCTGTACGTAGTCAGGGCCGGACAATGGTGTTGAATACGGACTACGGCGCGTGGTTGAACGTATTGTGGAGTTTGTCCTTCAGAACAGCGACTAACCTGAAGTCAGGACGAGGCTGTCCTTCGGGTTCGGGTCAGATGACAGGGATGTAGATGATTTTTGGGTAGTAATACTATTCAGACGATTGGCAGCTGTAGTTATGGAGTATATATTAGGCCGTATAATGCAGGCCTCTCAAAGTAGTACAGCCTTCAATATGGACAACTTCATAGTAGATATTGACCGTGTATTCCTTGTTGCGGGTCATAGTGTCACACTTTATACTCTTAACTTCAATTCTCAGGCTATTTACAAACGACATATAAACGCTGATCGTGGTTGCAGCTTTATAGCATTAATCTTAGCCCGTATGTTTATTGTACTAAATACACGGACTTAAAAAATTTGGTTGCCTACGGTTGTGCAGCGTGCCCGTAAACTGGCTTCAAACTGAAAGCTTGAGTTTGACTGTAATATGGGTCCTGAAGAGTTGAGAAGGGTGGAGCCAGAAATGAATGTTCGTATAGATGTATTTGGATTAGATGATCGTCGTAGGACAGTGTATGTTTTTAAAAGTAGTGTGAGAGACCGTACAAGACCCCTACTTATTTTATGGTTAACAGGAACAGCGTATCTTCCTATCTAATATAAGGACTCTCTATGCGAGTTATGATAAAGGTCCTGAGTGTGGAATCGTAGGAGATATCCATGGTAGATCTCCTGCCGACAGTCTTGCATGGACCCGCACCCGCGATCAGCTTATAGGCTCCTAGTTTCCTCACAAGGTCTTGTGGGAGCATGAATATGATGTACGGATGGAGACAGATGGACAGTACCGTGAAGAAATAAACACCATCAAGCGTTCAATGGTGCTGGATCCTTTCAGATGCGGTGATAGCTTGCTCAGAGGGCGTACAAATCCCTTGAAGATATACTTTCCGCGTACGAAGGGCGTGAAACTCCATTACTATGACCTCTATTCTTTATACCTCTACGTGATGAAGAACAACCCGTATCCCGTAGGAGCACCTGAAAAGTTGGTAGGACCAGCCCTGCCCACCATCGAAGAGTTTTCAACAAATTTGAATAAAAACTATTTCGGTCTTTCTTTCGTAGTCGTGCTACACTCTCGCGACTTATGGATGCCGATCTTACCCGTCATTATAGAACACAAACTCATGTTTCCCCTCTGCGTGAAGTGCACAGAGGAGAACAATGGGATCTGTAATCTCACAACCAACCAGCGGAAGATCAGAGGCGTATGTACAAGCATTGAGCTGTCCATAGCCGTTCACCATGGCTACAGAATATTGAAGATATATAAGGTGTGGAGGTTCCAGAAGCTACCCAACCTTTTCACGCAATATATAAACACTTTTTAGAAGGATAAGGTAGAAGCATCAGGGTATCCACGAGGAATAAGAGATCGAAGATGAAAAATCGGCGTATATTCAGCGCTACCGTGACCGTAAAGGGATACAGCTTCATCGGACCCAAATTGCTAAGAACCCGGGCAAGCGCTTTAGTGCAAAGTTGTGTCTCAATAGTCTTTGGGGAAAATATGCATAGAATACAGGCAAGGAGAACGTTCACCTAGCCCAAAGTTATAACGAGGTTTGAGATTATGCCAATGCTCCCGATAAAGAGGTCATGGAATCGTGAATGTTGGTAGAACATACATAATATAGTAAAACATTACCGAATTGGCCACAGATACCTCACGTGTTACAAACATACCTGTAGCCAGCTTTACAACCGCATACGCTCGAATCAAACTTTAGGGTCTATTGCATTCTCTTGAGTGGAGGGTTCTGTACGCCGACACAGACAGTGTGATATTCACAGCGAGCGAGGGTGAATAAATGCGCCTATTGGGGAATTCCTCGGAGAGTTGACTGATGAGATCAAGGATGAGCATGATGACATCGCATACGCCGACTCTTTTTTTTCAACAGGTCCAAAAACTTATGGGGTACGGGTGAGGGTGGGGTAGGAGATGAAATATAGCGTGAAGGCGAAGGGTATCACGCTGATCCAGGCGAACCGACGGATCGTTAAATTTGATTCATTGAAGGTGTTTCTGGTAGGCCACTCATCTGAGTCCCTGACCGGCTCAAAGCTGCAATCGAAACGAGAGATCCTGTGCCGCTTCTTTCATGTGCATATCATCGGCAAACACAATACGGAAGGCGGCTGAAATCGTCATCAATGAAGTCTGCGAGTCTTGGGAATTCGCTCGGATCCCGACCTCGGTTCATCATCGTTGCGCCCAAAAGCTCATCAAGTTGCATGAGGAGTGGAAGAACCTGATGCTCAAGAAAACGCAGGCGACCACGCCGTTCCTCGTGAACAAGCGGAACGCCTGGACGCGCGGTCTCAACAATCTATTCGACATCGCCCACGGGAACGTGCTGAAGATGCTTCTCATGGCCCAGCGCGAGTACGGTCGGCTATGACACAGGACTACAACCTGGCACTGACAAAGGACAAGGACCAGCGTCAGTTCCTCCTCCAGGTCGTCGAGGCGCACCGCCAGCGCTACCCTGACGCCCGCAAGTCCACCGTGACTTCTGCAAACTAGGCAACAATGAATGGGAGATGGGCGCGCGCCTATGAGATCCCCCCCAGTGAGGAGCTAATACTCGAGTAGAGGGGGACCTAGTACACAATTCAACTTCAAAGTACTGGCATGCCGAAGATATCAATTCCATCCAACGGCCGGCATTCCGCAACGACAATTTTCAAAAAACTTACAACACTATTCTGATTCACCCGGGGGAGAATAAAAAAGTACCCGGGCGAAGTAGTAAAAATTATGCGATCGCTCTCAAACTTTACAGGGTTAGTTTTTATAGCTATTCGCACAATATCCGAGGGTGCATTCATAAAAATCGCAAAATTTTAAATTTAAACCCAAATAAGAACAGCCCTATTGTTTATTAATAGTTCTGTTATTTGCATATTCAATAATTATTTCACCTGAGACTTAGTTGTTTCACCTGAGACATTTTTGTTGTTTGCCATCGCCAATTCCCTACATAGACCTCTTAATTACCAAAGCGTGCATGTGTGTAGGAACTCCTTCTTTTGGTATTTTAGGCCACTAATAAATAATTTTTTTCACTCTTCTGCCTACCTGTTCGATTGGAAAATTAATTTAAATTTTTCGTGATAGCATTTTTCAAGATATAGCCCCTAAACTACGCGAGTGTAACGACTACAGTGGAAAGTTTCCTCAATATTATTTTACTACTCTCTCTTCTAACCTTTTAGTTCGCAGACTTTGCATAAACTTACAAAAAATACGAAACGAGGTGATTCGAAGAAGTACGTACCTCTATCCTGGAGTCCGTTTTGACGACATCACGGACTCCACATAGGAGTTTGGTAAAGATGCTGATAAAAATACGATAAGTATGGTGCATGTTCGGACCAGCAATGTTAATATTTCCAGATCAAATGAACTAATAGAGAAATACAAGCGGCTGATGCGGACTCTAAAAGATAGGACAAATAAATTAATTTTTTCATGAATTCTCTCTAGTACAGCAGGATCCGACACCTTTTTAAGCAGAGCTACCTACATGAAGTCCATTTGCCAACAGGAAAATGTCGAATTCGTCGATTTGTAAAATAATTTTTCGAACAAAAGGGATTTGTATTTGTATAATGGTCTTCACCTGAATGGTGTGGAAGCAGCTCGTCTTGGTAGACTTGATGAATTTGTTGGGCTATTGCCAAGGTAGGCCATCAGCCCTTTGTTGAATATGTTGGGCTATGGCCAAGGTAGGCCATCTACCCCTTGATGAATTTGTTGGGCTATGGCTAAGGTAGGCCATCAGCCCTTTGTTGAATATGTTGGGCTATGGCCAAGGTACGCCATCAGCCACTTGTTGAATGTCGGGCTATGGCCAAGGTAGGCCATCAACCCCTTCAATAATTTGGGCTATGGCCAAGGTAGGCCATCAACCCCTTGAAATAGTAGTTTGGGCTATGGCCAAAGTAGGCCATAAAACCCTTTAGAGTAGAGTAGTCTGGACTATGGCCAAAGTAAGCCATAAAACCCTTTAGAGTAGTATGTTTGTATATCCACTGTCTAACCATATAATTTTTGGCACAAAATTATGTGCACAGAACCAGAGCGCAGCAAGAAAAGCTTTTACTCTCCGATCCTTGGTTATGTTCAGACAGGTTGTTGTGTTTGAGACACATGGAAAGAGTACAGTGTGTGTGTGTGTGTGTGTGTGTGTATTTTTTGCATTCCTCTGAATCCAGTTGGTCTTCAAACTTGGATTCACCACTCCAGTGAAGTCAATACCCGTAGTTATGATTGAGTAAATGTTGTGTGTCCGACAGGTGAGTCTGGAGGGTTTTCGGTTTTGAAGGAATCCAATCTGTTTGCAAGGAATGTATGTGTCTGTTGATGAAATCTTTTGTGTGATTCTTCCTTAAAAGAAGAATTGGATGTTTGGAGTCGTATGTATATACTTATATACTGTACCGTACGTATGTGTGTAAATGTGTACTTTCTTGTAGGGTTTTATTTTTGGGTTTTGTGTTAGGGTAACCAATTTGGCTGAGTAAAGATCCTCAAATGTTGCATTTGAGACCCTTATATCAAGCCTTGTATGTTTTTTGCCTATATGTGAAATAGGATTTAGAATAGGTTGCGCCTATATGTGAAATAGGACTTAGAATAGGTTGCGCCTATATGTCAAATAAGACTTAGAATAGGTTGTGCCTATATATCAAATAGGACTTGGAATGTGTTCCACCTATATGTCAAATAGGACTTAGAATAGTTTGTGCCTATATGTCAAATAGGACTTAGGATAGGTTGCGCCTATATGTTAAATAGGACTTGGAATAGGTTGCGCCTATATGTCAAATAGGACTTAAAATAGGTTAAAATAGGTTGTGCCTATATGTGAAATAGGACTTCGAATGTGTGTGTTAGATGGGTGTAGGTTTGAATTCGTGCAATTGCTTTAGGTTTTTGTGATGTTAAAGTTCTAAGTCAAATTTTGTGATGTTACAGTTCTGAGTCGAATTTTGTGATGTTACAGTTCTGAGTCGAATTTTGTGATGTTACAGTTCTGAGTCGAATTTTGTGATGTTAATGAGTCTTATGAGTAAGTTAAATTGCTGAAATAAATTTTATAACCTACACCACAGGTTGAATTATAAATTTAGTGTTTTTAGTTAGGATAGGCCTTGAGTGTAAAGAGTAGGGCCTACTTTGTGAGGTAGGCTTCTTTTATATTGAAATTGCAAATTGTTGTGTTTGAAGTAGGCCTTTAGTGTAGGAATATGTTTGGCCTACTATTTAAGGTCAAGTAAATTGAGCCCATTAAATAGGCTTATGTTGTTGGCCTACTAAATAGGCTTAGGTTAAAATTGGCCTATTTTTATAGAACCTAAAATGGGTTACGCCTGTTAAATAAACAAGGCTTTGTTTGGAGTTTGAAGAGTAGGACCTATTAAATAGGCTTAATGTTGTGGGCCTACTAAATAGACAGGTTGAAATTGGCCTATTTTTATAGGACCTAAAATGAGTTAAACCTGTTAAATGAACAAGGCTTTGTTTATGGTTAGTGTAAAGGTAAAGTTTGTGTTAGTGTAAAGGTAAAGGGATCGGCTCCCCAGTTACACGGGCCACCATATGAAAGAACTATATAGGGCTATGGGTTGATTGCCTGTTACCCTCATCCGTTGGAAATTTCCAGCAGACTTCAGTGGAGAGTTACCGACAAAGGCCCTATGTTTTTTCGTTAGAGTTATGTATGTATAAGTCCTCAAAGGACCTCTTTATATTTAATTGTTTTCGGGATTTGGACTACCTAATGGCAAAGAAAGAAATTGCCTTACCTTATTATTTCGTTGGACCCCGCTTCTGCTTCGATCTAGGCACGTGACGGTCTTCTTCGATGTAGGGCAGTTACGATGGAGCCTACACTGCGAGTTGACACTTTGTAACTAATATAGGCAGTCACTTTCCAAACCCTGAAGGAATAGGCCTATCCTTTTAATATTTATTAGGTTTTATATTTAAGGAATTCACTCAGAACTTGTAGGAGATAAAGGACATCTTCCTTGCTTAAAGCGTTGCTGTAACATAAGCAGCTCCAAGCCACTCCTATAATATAATCTTCGTATTTTAGTATAAATTGCTGATTTGGCAAAGGTTGTTGACCCTTGCCTCGATGTAATTTTCATGAGTCAACAGTGGAAAATTTTGCACGAGATCATACGTAAATTTGGTTTCTGTTGTTATGCAGGCCCGATGCCTACATATGGGTTCTATGTATGTATGGCAATCATTTCATTCCCAATAGGCTATGTCGCCAATCCCGAGGCAATTTTGTATACATTTTTAATTCCATTAATTAATAATTTATATTTAATTATGAAATAAAGGTACGACATACGATACCATGTTCTAAGCGCGTATAGTTTTCCCATAAGAGCTAAATTTCGTGATATGAAACTGCAACTTACGACCCACGATTGGGATGAGGGGTATTGATGTGATTGATCAAATGTCAAGGTCCTATTCTGTGAAAGCAGCTAGTAGGCGATGGCCAATTCATGTTTTCTATAATGTGCTGGATATGGCCTTCATCAACAGCTGGATCATCTACAAAATGGTGTGTCGCTCCAACATTAGAAGCAGAGAGTACATTCAAAGGGTCAGCGAGGAGCTTACTAACAACTCTCCCTTTGGAATTCCTGAGGCTTTCGCAGTAGTGGATGTAGACGATGAAGCTGAGAATGCTGCTACTCCAACCAAAGTGCGTCGTACATGCGGATCCACAAAATGTAGAAACAGAACCGTTGATCTGTGCAGTCTGTAGAAAGCCAGTCTGTGGCAAGTGTGCGACCAAAAAGTGTAGAACATGTGCATTATAAACACATAACTGATACATACTTATTAATAATAAATAATTACTGATAAATTGTCATTTTTTTCTTTTATGTAATATATATTATTCCTGCTAACTGCAGTCTTCTAACCTGTGGAAGGGTAAAAATAAAAAAAAATCAACTTGCGTCAATTGACGCTTTCCGGTCCTTATAGGCAGTTAAAAATCTTGGTCCTTCTAGTGTTAAGGCACCTCCTGTCAACTCAGAGGAGTTACGGGCACACCCATACCTACATACGGAGAAATTGAATTATATTTAGAAGTTGGAAACGCGGTATACCCCGTGAAATGTTGTATAGTGGACACAGCCGCCACCTTTCAGACAGATATCCTACTAGGTATGGATTTTTTTAACCGGAATCAATGGGAGATTTACCCAGCCGGAAAGTTAGTAAAGTGTCGAAATAGGACACACCATCTCCATGAGAATAACAGACAGCTTAATGCTAATAGAATTAGTTCAGTTCAGATTTCCGAAAGAAATAGGAAACCCCCTCCACTTGATAGCAGTTCAAGTCAGTTGGTTGCATCCAGAGGGACAACCGCTCCAGAAATCAGCCCCAAGAGTAATCAGTTCCAGTTGTTGAATCCAGTTGGATCAACACAGTCAGTTTCCAGACAGTCAGTTTCCAGTCAGTCAGTTTCAGTTCAGCCAGTTTCAGTTCAGCCAGTTTCAGTTCAGCCAGTTTCAGTTCAGCCCATAAGGCAAATTTTAGTCGCCGAACCAGAGTCAGATTCTCAATTGTTCATATGCCCGACCGAGCATATAACAGTAGCACCTTATGAGAAGAGCTGTCTCCTAGTAAAAGTAGTCGACAGTCAAGGAAAATTAGTAGAGTCAGAGCGTACTCTGATTACAGAGAAAAGTAATTTCAAAAGAGATGTTCTTATTGCCCAAGTCCTTAGTCAGTCAGAATTCAGCTATCCCTGTTGTTTGTTTAAACAAAGGAAAAAGCCTTATAGAATTAACTTCAAATCAGAAAATAGGAAATTTCCACAGTAGAAATAGATTGAGATTTCCCCACCAGTACGATAAGTCGTGTTTCTAGTTCAGAGTTAAATTCTTCACTATTAAAAGAAGAATATAAGAAATGTCTGGAACACCCTTCAGGAGTCACCAGCCTTACAGGATCCCAAACTAATGGAATCACTTCTCGATTTCCTGATAAGGATAGAGATGTGATTGCCCTAAAAGGAGAGCCTCTGGGCCGAAGTAATTTGGTGTCTTTTGACATCAAGCTGGAACTCATTTTTATTCCTCCCTATCGGGTTCCACATTCCCAATTAGTCACTATTGAGGAACATATCACGAACATGTTGGAGTAGGATGTCATTCAGCCTTCAGCTAGTCCCTGGTCCGCTCCTGGGATTCTCGTCTCCAAAAAGGATGGAACATCTCGCCCTTGTATAGATTTTAGACGTCTGATCCACATTACCATCCCAGACCGTTTCCCTATTCCAAACATGCAGAAAACAATTCTGAACGTAGGGAAAGCGAACTTTTTTCATCCCTCGATTTAGCATCTGGTTATTGGCAAATGGAGGTCAGTCCCGAATCTCGGGCATTGACTGCTTTCGACACTAACCGAGGCCATTACGAATTCCAGGTTTTACCTTTCGGAGTCCGAAATGGGCCTGCTAATTTCTCTAGATTCAAGAATATAGTCCTTTCCGACCTATTAGGTGTTGAAGCTCTCGTTTATCTTGACGATATTATCGTTTACAGTTCGGATATAAAAACACACTTTCAACGTCTTCAGAATGTGCTATCACGCTTGAGAAAAGCACACTTAAACTGAAACTTGCAAAGTGCAATTTTACAAGAGTCCCTGGTATACCTAGGATTCTACTCATCCACAGGAATTAAACCTGATCCAGCCAAACTCGAAGCACTGGAAAGGTACCCTGTACCCAAAACCATCGACGACGCCCGTGCATTTATTGGTTTTGTCGGATTCTATCGGAATTTTATCCCCCAATTTTCAAATATTGCTAAACCCATTACTAATTTGTTCCAGAAAAATGCTAAATTTAACTGGGAATCCGATCACCAACATGCCTTTGAAACTTTAATTGGTAAACTAACCTGTCATCCCATCCTACAATATCCTGATTACAAGACCCTTTGTCATAGCCACAGATGCTTCCTCCTATGGACTAGGAGCCGTCCTATTACAGGACGTAGATGGTGTGGAATTACCCATTGCTTATGCCAGTCAACTTCTCTCTGCACCTCAACGGAATTATTCCACTACGGACCGAGAGGCCCTAGCGGTATATTGGGCTTTGAAAAAATTCCGAAATATCGTCTATGGCTACGATGTAACCATCAAGACTGACCATAAGCCACTCACGTACCTCTTCAAGGACAAGCTACTTGAAGGACGGTTGAGTAGATGGGCTCTGTTGATTCAGGACTTTGCGGCAAAAATCGTATACAAACCGGGAAAACTTCAAGTTATTCCAGACGGATTGTCGAGACTCAAGCCCGACGCCCAAGTGAATAAAATAGGAATTCTTCCTGTGTTCGACTACGAGTGTCTGCAATACTCCCAACAACAGGACCAACACACCCAAAACCTTCGGGCGCGCCTGGAACAAAAGGAACCATCGAAGGTAAAAGAACAGTACAACCTCAAAGATGGGCTCGTACATTTCAGGAACGAAGATGGAAACGACCTCGTGGAATACCAAAGGATCTCGTCGATATAGCCATTGGACTTTGTCACGACTCACCTTTGTATGGCCACATGGGGCCGGATCGCACCATCAAGAGTCTTTTGGAGCGATACCATTTTCCCGAAATGAACAGAAAGGTACATGAATACATCGCGAATGTCCGTCGTGTTTAAAACACAAAGGCAACGTACCATCCACAGCTCCTATGCATAAATATCCAGTATGCCAAAGGCCCTGGCAAAGAACTGGAATGGATATACTGGGACCATTCCCCAAAACATCAAAGGGAAACCAGTACATCATTGTGTTTACGGACCACTTCTCGCGTTACAGCGAAGTAGCTGCCATTCCAGACCAGACCTCGGAAACTGTGGCCAGAGCCCTAGTGGAACGCGTCATCCAGAATCATACTACTCCTTCCATCCTAATTTCGGATAACGCTCTTAGTTTCACGTCCAAACTGTTCGAATCACTCTGTAACATGTGTAAAATTAAAAACACACACATTGTGGCATACCATCCGCAGGCAAACGGCTTAGTGGAAAGGCACAATCGAAAGATCTTAGAAGCCCTTCGCCACGTTGTCGATGCATCCTCCCGACATGGGATGATTCCCTTCCCATGGTACAAACAGCCATCAACAATGGCTATAATGTGTCCATCGGGGACACCCCTCATTTCGTCCCTATCACTACGACAAGCGTCTACCTTTTGATTTGCCCGACCAAATCGACCCGGCAGTTCTAACATCTTCCGAGATGGCAGAAGCAAATCAGCAACTAGCTGAACGATCTTTCAAGATTTTTGACATAATCCGCTATGCCCTAGACCAACGAAACCAACAGATGGAGCAAGAGCAACATAGGCGTCATCCCCGTCAACGGACTATAATCGTCGGTATGCGATGTTATCTGAAGAGCGTGAAACCGCCAGGTGCTCATCGCAAATTATACCCAAAATGGGATGGCCCATATAGGATTATGAAAAACCTCGGAAAAAATCGTTATGAAATCCTCGACCTCCGGGATCATTCCAAACTAAAGATCATTCACGCTGACAATTTAAAGATAGCTGCCGAACAACACCTTCCCAAAAAACAGCTGCCAGGCGTTCGAGCCGCCTATCCTTCGAAAGGTCAAGGTATTAACAAATCGAGCAGGGATCAAAAAACTGAAGTGGTCACCGCGGGAACCACTACCCATGACGAAGATTGGTACCTCGTAATACCACCTGTACTCGAGCCAATCTCTGAACACGAGGAGGCCTCAGAACCAAGAGTCCCATCGGACCCAGACCCTGGAGAAACCCCTTCTAGAGGATCACTCAGTGGAACTCCACCATCTCCTCCAACTCCACCATCTCCTCGGTCACAACCCTCACCGATTGATGATCGACGCACGGATCCTACATACCGCCCGCCAATGCATCAACCACGTGAACTAGAACCTTCACATAAGAAACGCACCCGCTCAGAATCCGAACTTAACGGTCGACCCCCATTGTCACTTAAACGAGGCCGACCCCTTCGTCCCCAAACACAAGTATCCACAAGGCCACCCCCAGCTCCGTATAACCTAAGGCGTAGAAATGAATAAAATCGCCCCCGTTATAATTTTCCAAATTATTTACTCTTGTAGCCCTAGCATTAAAATTTCAACCGGAGTTGTCATAGAAAAGCTTGCAGAAGGTAAATTTTTGAAAGGACACGCGGACCTTTTTATCAATTTGCAACCCCCTGCTAAAATTAAAATCAATCTCCTTCAGATACAAACCTAATTAAAAACGTTTGAAAGTAAAGATCAGGTTTCTTTCCAGGGAAAAGATCAGATTAGTCGCGTTCTGTTAGAAAATATCTTGGAAAATATTCGAACTCGAAACTCATAACTCGAAAAAAATTAATCAAAGAAATAAAAGGGGACTAATAGATATAGGAGAAAAATATTCAAGGGATTATTCGGATTAGCAACCGAAGAAAATATTAAAAGAGTTGAACTCAAATTAAATCTCTTCGCGCGAAATCAGCAATACGATGGACACATGTTAGAACAAACTATCAGGTCATTACACGAAAAAAATCGCTTCCTCCACGCCCTTTCGGACAGATTCACATATCTTGAATCCCTGTTAACTCAATACAAAGAACACAAAAGATATCTAGAATTAATAGAGATAATTAACCTACAAGTAACCTTAATCGATAAGTATTTACAAGAAATAACTATGATTCATTCCAAGGTTTTGCGTGCAACCCAGCTAGCCTATGGAAAAATCACTCCTCTGGGAAACACTTCAGTCTTTGGTTCACACCGCCCAAACACAATTAAAATTATCACCCATATTCCCACTCAACCATACTAATTACCCCCAATTTCTAGAATACACCTGGACTGTGCAAGTACATGGACCAGGCCCCTACACATACCTCATAATTGTACCATTTTTCGATGTACTCACTTATGATGTATATAAATTTCACCCTTTTCCAACACCCTACCAAAACAACTCTAATGTCTATCGATTGTATTTACCTACCGTACCACCTTACCTTTTCCTCTCCAAGGATAGCGACGTCCGGCATTGCCGATTCCCGCAAACAAATAAACAACTCGTTTGCCCTCCACGCAAACCAGTCATTCTTTCAACTACTTGGTCTTGCTTTATCGACTTAATTCGTGACCGACATGCTCCGTTAAGTTCATTTACAAAATATCATTCCTCTAAAACCGTCCAACTACGAATTGGACCAGATATCTGGGTTTCTTTCGCGAACAGGACTGCCGCTACTCTCGAGTGTCCGTCAAATTATTCCCTCATCACCATCGCTATGGTTATTAGGCTACCAACTGGTTTCTCCTTGCGTTCAAAAACCTTCCAAATATACAACCCGTACAAGGTTACCATTACTAACTCATACCCCTTCCCGTCGCAAATCAAATTTAAACCCCTCATAGAGATCTTAAATCTCTCCATGAAACCTATAACCATCCTACCCGAGCTAAATGCCCCTGAATGGTATGATCAATTAAGTCGGTTTGAAATTTCGGATGATAACCAAATTAACCTCTTGCAAATACTACAACCTGTAACAATTTTTTCAACATCTGCCGTTAGTATCATTATTGTGTGTGCTATTATCCTCGGTATAATTGTGATAAAAAGATGGTACTTGGAACAAAGGAAAACAAGAAACACCGAACCAGGTGAAACTATTTATGCACGACCAAGAGTGCGTACCAAGACCACGAGAAGTAGACTTAGCCACCCCGACTAATGTTGTGTATATAAATCTATATTATAAAACAAATGGTTATCACCTAGTTAGCATTAGTTAGGATGTTATATTATCATAGTAATATCATTCTAGAGGGAAGAACCCTGTAAAAATGAATAATTCCTGTATGATTTTTATATTCAATTATTAATTTTTACATAGGGACCAAACTCGCATAACGCAAATTATCCATTGTTCAATTCATACGTACATATACGTACGTTCACATGTATTCTTTTTAAATTAATTAATTTCTCGCGATCTCATGAATGCTTATGCGAGTGTTCGAATTCTGCTAACCACCGCGGAAGTGACTCTGCTCTAATTTAAATTTATAAACATTATCACGTATGTTATATTATTATATATATATATATATATATATATATAATTATATATATATATATATTGTATATGCCCATGTACTTTGTATTATATTTCTAACATCTTAATTGTCTATTAATATGAAACACTGTAAAAACAAACCAAAGCTATAATTAACTGTAATTAACTGAAATAATTTAATATAATGTAATAATGTACTTAATAACGTGGTAAAATGTACTTTAAATGAATTGTGATTAACGATAATAAGTAAATATGAATTAATTGGTAATTATAACAATAATTGGACTAAACCAAAATTACACCGTACTCAGTGATGTACTTAGATTGTACTAAATGTCCAACACGACATTATGTCGCCATTTAATGTACACCCGGCGATATTATTATTTTCCTTTTGTTCATTGGGATAAATTTTGGAGTTATAAAAGATGAAGTCATGTTTTGCCTTAAACTTTTAATTATTTGCTCATATACATATCTTAATATAAGAAGAAAACTACTATAAGTAACACTTCCGTTGCTGCCACCTTACTAGAACTCCCGTCGACCTCGAACCAACAGAGGCCATAGAGGGAGGGGTTAACATATATATATATATATATATATATATATACATATATATTAAGATGTATATTTAAATAATTATATGCAATTATATAAAAAACATGTAAATGTAAAATATGCATAATATAAAGATTTTATACAAAGTAAATGACTAACAATAAATCTCGTATTATGAAGCAAACTGTGGAATGACATCTCGATCTCAAAGGGTTTTAATTTGCATTTCCCTCAAAATCTGTGGGTAATAGAAAAATGTGTTTTCATTTTGTAATCAGCGTAAAAAAGAACATAAGAATCATTCATATTTAACAAAGGGAGAAAAACTTTGTTGAACAATGTTATGATCTGTTGAATATGTGCATTTGTTCATTGGGGCAAGACCATAGTTCATGTGACAAATATTAATAATATGAACTGACACTAGATTACATTTGACAGCTCAAATACTAAGGATAGAAATGGAGTTAACAGGAAATAGTACAATAATGTCGGATGTAAGTAGAGCTACAGTCAGATGTCTTTATATCATGAATTCCATAGCTTACGAAGATATATATATATAATATATATATATATATATATATATATATATAGTTTTACAATCATGCACGCTACTATGTTCTAAATCAATTATCCAGCAGTTAATGTTCTCATATTTGCTGAAATAAATTTATAATAATAAAATTTTTATAAGTTTATTCATCTCAATTTTGCGTTTATGTACAACACTTTTGGGAACAGTTGGACGGGAAAGCCATATGTAAGATTTCACATGATTTAACTGTACACAAAGCACACAGTTTTTATACAGATATTTGCTCCATCGTTGAAGCTACTGTGACGTTGTCTGGTTATAATACATCATTCACTCAATGAAATAAATACAAGGTCACACTTATTAAATTGTGGCATCTTCCACATGAAAACTACCCAACCTACCAAAAATTACCACCAGGAACGTATAAATTACATAATTCGGCACGGATTAAGCAATTTATAAACTCTCATTCATGAACACATCCAACATTTTCTTAAAACAATCTAAACAGCTATTAATTATTTATTACCATATCACTTCAAACTAAATTGCTATACTCGGTAGTTAAAACAGAGCTTTCAACGTTTTAGTTGATGAATGTTGACAAAGTTCCTCATTTCTATCATATCTCAAGAAGTGAAATTTCACGATGTTAATGTCATGTTGTGGTTGTCTTCTGACCAATTGTATATTTCACTTGTGACCCTCTGCAAGACATAAACCTCATATGCATCACTGATTTTTCCGCTGATTTCTGTTTCGAATGCATACGACGGTACTATACTGTTGCTGATTACTCCAATTGGTATCTCTCTTAGCATGATAATGAACAGGAGTGGTACCAGTACTGTACCTAGAGATACTTAACTATGTACTTCTGATTCCGATGATGATATACATTGAATTTTGATACCCCGTAGGCGCCCTCTGAGGAAGTTGTAGACCCAATTTACCGTGTTGTCTATCATTCCCATATGTTTCACTTTACATGCTCTTATACAATGACCGCATTTGTCGAAAACTTTATTGAAATTCATGTATATGACATCGTAGTGTATATATATATATATATATATATATATATATATATGTGTGTGTGTGTGTGTGTGTGTGTGTGTGCACACACACACACACACATATATATAGGGTGATCCAGAGAAATGGGACCCAAAAGAAACCCCTGTAACTCTTAAAGTATAAGTCCTTTTATAAAATTATACGCATCATTCGAAAGAGGATAGTTACAAGTTTGTACAGGATTGCATAGGTTTGGACAATACAAGACAAGATAAGATACAAAACAAAATAAAAGTGTTAGTTAAAACTAACCCTTCAAGATGACTGCATGGACTGTGGAACAGCTGCGTTTCATAACTGAGCAATATTATGAGCATGGAAGAAGGGTAGTTTCAGCTCTTAGAAAGTGATTTTGACATCTGAAAATTTGTCTTGAAAGATCTTTGAGCTAGATATAATTAGTGATAACCGCAAGAACTATCCCAGTTTAAAAGCAAATAAATTAAATTACCAGTAAACAAATATATATATATATATATATATATATACATACAATACCACTAAACTATGTAAGGACGCTGATCGGGGGATCATGAGTACGAAAACGAACGAGAGGACTTTGTAATTTCTTAGTTTCGTGTTGGGGCATGGTTAGCATTCCACTTTAAGATGCGGTACTAAGGTAGTGCGACGGGAGCGACTTTTGCCAGAATGAACAATTCGGGTAGTGGCATAACGTATAACTTATCTCTACTCATATAGCTATCACATTACAATATGCGAGTAGTTTCATACGAATTTCAGGATATTAAGACTTCTACACATATTTTAATTTCACTATTCGACTAAATTTTGAGATGCATCATGAATTTTAGATTTATTGCCTATGGCTATGAAGATGAAAATCTTGACAGTTTTATTTTCATATTTAACAATCTCGCTAATTTTTCCTCGAACACTTGTACAAATATGTACATGTACATATCTATGCATATATTGGATGTGTATATATTTTGGGTACACACACACACACACACACACACACACACACACACACACAACAAAATTAACTTGAAGATTTATCTCATCTCAAACAAAGCTGTACAGAATAATAGCACACTTACATATATATCTACTTATAATCATCTTTGCTTTAGAACAGAGGTCTCCATATTGTTTTCTTATATCTCAGACATCACTCAAGGAGTTGTTTTGGATTCGCCCAAATACTTAGCCCCTAGAAAGCCAGCATGGCCTATTACATTAAAAATACTCTTCTTTTTCGAGAAATTGTTATTTTTTCATCGTACGCAGGTCGAAAATTTATTATTGTTTAGTAAATATATTTTCTAATTCAATCTTTAAATGTAATTTTCACTATGGGGCAACTATGCCCGATACCAATCGCTATTAATTTCTTGTACTTACCCTTTTGGTTTACTTCTCATTTTGAAACGAGTATCAACTGATTGGTTAGGGTTTTGGGATGGATTCTCCCCAACTTCGGTTTTGTGACATTAAAAGGATATGATGGTTCTGAGCACATAATTAGCAGATTTTTAGAAAACATTCCAAACCTTTTACAGAACAGTTATTAATATCATATTATTGGCGTAGACATTTTATCTTCGTGTTACCTATATTAATATATACCTTAAATAGTAATTTTTCCACACACACACACACACACATATATATATATATATATATATATATAGTTAGTTAGTTAGTTAGTTAGTTAGCGTCATTAATATTGCTCCCCGTAATTTTTTTCATGATTTACAGATGAAACTATATTTTATGAATAAATAAATCAATCATCGCTGTGGGGTTCTGTTTGAGAAATAGGCGTGCTCCTGAGTACAAGTCATAAGTTTTTCAAACATTTTCCTTGCCAGTAGTGATGTCACAGACTGAATGTCCTGCACTTAGCCCCGCTAGTCTACTGTCTCCAACAACCTATTGGAATCAACTTAAGCCACAGATAACCCCATTTCCTTATTTAAAACTTGACCGACTCCCTGATTACTCAATTTATTTGATCTCTCACCTCTGTCAATTTCTTCACACCTTATTATTATTTCATTATAATTAGGCTGACCATACGTACCGTTTTGAACGGGACAGTACCGTTTGTTTTATGGGTTCTGTATGGGTTCTGTCACTGAAGAATAATTGTAAGCTCAATATGTTTATGTACTTACTTTTTCATGAATACAGAATATTACATAACCCCCGTCCCTTTTTTGCCATCCCAATGTCCCGTTTTTGTCTCAAGGAAATATGGTCAGCCTAATTATAATCCTAGATAACTATTTTGACTTAAACATGGACAGTGATGAATTGCAACAATTAAAAAGGAAGAGGTGTGGGAAGTTGGGTGGTGTTAATAAAGCCATCAACATGTTTAATAATAATATTACACAACCAGGCAAGGAAGATTTAGATTATCTAATTTTTAATTTAAATAAATTTAGTAGTAGTATAGCCGCAAAAGGTTAGAGTGCAGGAATGTTGCAAGTGATTACGTAATGTTGCAAAGGGGGGTGGGGGTGTTGCAAAAAAAAAGAAACAATTAAAAAAAATTAAAAAAAAAGAAAAAAAAGAAAAAAATTACCCCAAAGGGCCCTTTGTTGCCAACCGGGGTTGCAAGGGGCATGCAACTTGGGGGCGGAGTTCTCCCCCAAGCTATTCCCCCCAAAGGGCCAGAAAGGAGAGAAAGGAGGAGAGGTGTTCACCTGGCAGGAGCCAAGTGCATATTAAGACTTCAGCCGAGTAGGCGTTGTTTTATAGGCTCCTAATCAGCCAGTTGGCTGAATCAGTCAGTTGGCTGAGCCAAGAGGGGAGGGGTACATCTGCAGGAGAGAGAGAGAGAGAGAGAAGAGAGAGAGTAGTTGCCTTTGATTGCAAGGCATGCAACTTGGAGGCGGAGTTCTCCCCCAAGCTATTTTCGTTTACCTAACCTAAGAGGCCTCTAAGGGGTTTTCCCAAAGGGCCAGAAAGAGAAGGACCAGAGGTCCTTGCTCGGCTGGGAGCCGAGCTTGAATGATTCTTTCATCAGCTTCTCGGTCTTTTATAAACCTCTATTCTGGCTGAGTTGCCAGATAGCGCCATGTATTCAGTTGCCAGATAGCGCCATGTATTCCAGATAGCAAAACCCATATATTAATCATCCATTTAAATAGTGTACCACAATATATGACGGTAGATGAATCCAATCAAATTTTGTTTATTAAATAAATAATTTTTACACACTTAATTTTTATTATAAATATTTAAGTCACGAATAACGAAACGAAATGAAAATTTAAGAGGTGTATAATATCCATTGATAAGAATATTTCAAAGTTAGTTGAACCTGAAGCGGCTGATGAACAACTTTGAGACCATTACTATGATAAGGATCATCAGATATCATCAATTGAACACCACATAAGGAGACTACAGTCTCGTTTCAATGACTTAATACCAAATAAAACTAATTATGATTTTTAAGCAAATTAGAGCTAAACCTTCAACAAAATTTAAATGTCAGACCAAGCCCCGAGTCACAAGAATTTAGGACTAAGTTACCCATTCGCTAGTACCAACATTTGATGGGACAGGGCACAAGCCCCATCCTTCTTTGAAATTTGTGAATTCATTAGGTAGTAAACCTTGTATTCCTCTTGTTTATAAGTATAACTAGTTAATTAGTTTCCTTAAAGGCCCAGCCTATAATATGATAGGCTATTTACCACCTGTGGGTGGTTCATATGAAGTAGCTAACGATCTCTTGAAACGTGATTACATTAATAAAGATGAGATTATTTGCGAATCATCTCCTCTTTGTTGATGTACTTACGTTTCAAGAGATCGATAGCTACTTCATATGAACCACCCACAGGTGGTAAATAGCCTATCATATTATAGGCTGGGCCTTTAAGGAAACTAATTAACTAGTTATACTTATCAACAAGAGGAATACAAGGTTTACTACCTAATGAATTCTCAAATTTCAATGAAGGATGGGGCTTGTGCCCTGTCCCAGCAAATGTTGGTACTAGCAAATGGGTAATTTAGTCCTAAATTCTTGTGACTCGGGGCTTGGTCTGACATTTAAATTTTGGTGAAGGTTTAGCTCTACTTTGCTTAAAATCAGAAAAAGCTTTATTTGGTGTTAAGTCATTGAAACGAGACTGCAGTCTCCTTATGTGGTGTTCAATTGATGATATCTGATGATCCTTATCATCGTAATGGTCCGAAAGTTGTTCACCAGCCGCTTCAGGTTCAACTAACTTGGAAATATTCTTATCAATGGATATTATACACCTCTTAAATTTATTTAAATTAAAAATTAGATAATCTAAATCTTCCTTGCCTGGTTGTGTAATATTATTAAAGGTATTGATGGCTTTAGTGACAGCACCCAACTTCCCACGCCTCTTCCTTTCTAATTGTTGCAATTCATCACTGTCCATGTTTAAGTCAAAATAGTTTAACTAGGATTGTAATGAAATAATAATGTGTGAAGAAATTGACAGAGGTGAGAGATCAAAAAAATTGAGTAATCAGACAGTCCGTCAGGTTTTAAAAACGGAAATGGGGTTATCTGTGGCTTAAGTTCATTCCAATAGGTTGTTGGAGAGAGTAGACTATCGGGGCTAAGTGCAGGACATTCAGTCTGTGACATCACTACTGGCAAGGGAAATATTTGAAAAACTTAGGACTAGTACTCAAGAGCACGCCTATTTCTCAAACAGAACCTCACAGCGATGATTGATTTATTTATTCTTAAAATATAGTTTCATCTGTAAGTCATGAAAAAAAATTACGGGGAGCAATATTAATTACGCTAACTATATATATATATATATATATATATATATATATATATATATTATATATATATATATATATATGTGTGTATGTGTGTGTGTGTGTGTACCCAAAATATATACACATCCAATATATGCATAGATATGTACATGTACAAGTGTTCGAGGAAAAATTAGCGAGATTGTTAAATATGAAAATAAAACTGTCAAGATTTTCATCTTCATAGCCATAGGCAATAAATCTCAAATTCATGATGCATCTCAAAATTTAGTCGAATAGTGAAATTAAAATATGTGTAGAAGTCTTAATGTCCTGAAATTCGTATGAAACTACTCGCATATTGTAATGTGATAGCTATATGAGTAGAAATAAGTTATCCGTTATGCCACTACCCGAATTGTTCATTCTGGCAAAAGCCGCCCCCGTCGCACCACCTTAGTACCGCATCTTAAAGTAGAATTCTAACCATGCTCCACCACGGATCTAAGAAATTACAAAGTCCTCTCGCTCGTTTTCGTACTCATGATCTCCCGATCAGCGTCCTTACATAGTTTAGTGGTTTTGTATAAATATATTTGTTTGCTGGTAATTTAATGTATTGGCTTTTAAACTGGGATAGTTCTTGCGGTTATCATTATATATATATATATATATATATATATATATATATATATATACACTACGATGTCATATACATGAATTTCAATAAAGTTTTCGACAAATGGGAATGATAGGCAACACGGTAAATTGGGTCTACAACTTCCTCAGAGGGCGCCTACCGGGTGTCAAAATTCAATGTACAGTATATCATCATCGGAATCAGAAGTACATAGTTAAGTATCCCTAGGTACAGTATTGGTACCACTCCTGTTCATTATCATGCTAAGAGAGATACACATTGGAGTAATCAGCAACAGTATAGTACCGTCGTATGCATTCGAAACAGAAATCAGCGGAAAAATCAGTTGCATATGAGGTGTATGTCTTGCAGAGAGTCACAAGTGAAATATACAATTGGTCAGAAGCAAACACAACATGACATTTAACATCGTGAAATTTCACTTCTTGAGATATGATAGAAATGAGAAACTTTGTCAACATTCATCAACTAAAACTTTGAAAGCTCTGTTTTAACCACCGAGTATAGCAATTTAGCTTGAAGTGATATGTTAATAAATAATTAATAGCTGTTTAGATTGTTTTAAGAAAATGTTGGAAGTGTTCATGAATGAGAGTTTATAAATTGCTTAATCCGTGCCGAATTATGTAATTTATACGTTTCTGGTGGTAATTTTTGGTAGGTTGGGTAGTTTTCATGTGGAAGATGCCACAATTTAATAAGTGTGACCTTGTATTTATTTCATTGAGTGAATGATGTATTATAACCAGACAACGTCACAGTAGCTTCAACGATGGAGCAAATATCTGTATAAAAACTGTGCTTTGTGTACAGTTAAATCATGTAAAATTTTACATATGGCTTTCCCCGTCCAACTGTTCCCAAAAGTGTTGTACATAAACGCAAAATTGACATGAATAAACTTATAAAAATTTTATTATTATAAATTTATTTCAGCAAATATGAGAACATTAACTGCTGGATAATTGATTTAGAACATAGTAGCGTGCATGGTTGTAAAACTATATATATATATATATATCTTCGTAAGCTATGGAATTCATGATATAAAGACATCTGACTGTAGCTCTACTTACATCCGACATTATTGTACTATTTCCTGTTAACTCCGTTTCTATCCTTAGTATTTGAGCTGTCAATTGTAATCTAGTGTCAGTTCGTATTATTAATACAGTACTTGTCACATGAACTATGGTCTTGCCTCAATGTACAAATGCACATATTCAACAGATCATAACATTGTTCAACAAAGTTTTTCTCCCTTTGTTAAATATGGGTGATTCTTATGTTCTTTTTTACGCTGATTACAAAATGAAAACACGTTTTTCTATTACCCACAGATTTTGAGGGAAATGCAAATTAAAACCCTTTGAGATCGAGATGTCATTCCACAGTTTGCTTCATAATAAGAGATTTATTGTTAGTCATTTACTTTGTATAAAATCTTTATATTATGCATATTTTATATTTACATGTTTTTATATAATATGCATATAATTATTTAAGTATACATCTTAATATATATATATATATATATATATATATATATATAGAGAGAGAGAGAGAGAGAGAGAGAGAGAGAGAGATGGGGAGGGGCGACAAGCTCAATCTTCGTTAAATGAGTAATCATCGAACGGAAGACTAAAAAGTTTGAAAGGTATATATATATATATATATATATATATATATATATATATACACATATATATGAGGTGTATGTGTATGTGTGTGTGTGTGTGTGTGTACACACATATATTATATATACCCTTTCCTGAAAGAATGTGTGTGTTTGTGTGTGTGTGTGTGTGTGTGTGTGTGTGTGTGTGTGTAGGCTTAAGGCGCGGGTCCCCAACTAAAAATTTGCACATTACATTATTTTAATTACTAGTTGACAACTAGCTACCTAATTTTTAGGTAATACAGATAGGAAATGAGTGATACAAAAGCATTGTGGTATTAATCAAATTGATAAACACGTATATTGTACTACATTTATATATGCGAGCCCCTCATTTCTGTTAGCATGTAGATGTTAGAAAGCTTTCGATGTAAAATAGTTTGGCGTAAGAGGAAAGTTTAGGTGATTTATGACTACATTGAAAGAGACAGATGTGTAGAAGTGAAGATTAGTTTTAAACTACTGTTACCCCTGATACTACTATTACTACTACTACTATACTTTTACTACTACTAATAATAATAACAATAATAACACAGTTTCCTCCTACGCCCAACTTCTAGCTTGCAACAGATAAATGATGTACATTCTGTTGAAGAATGGGTAAAAATCAAACAGACATAAGTAAGAACTGTGTGTATATATATACTGTATCCTGTATATATATATATATATATATGTATATATCACAGAGAATACGTGGATTTAGAATAATGAATTACGACAGTTTTGAGAGAAGTTACGATTTCTTCCTCCTGTTATATAAAGCGTTCAGAATTTCAGAGTATGCAACTTTCAGGTTTGCTTAAATAATCGGGAGCGACCGTGTAGTGAAAGATCCTTGCTTGAATTATTATTGAAGATGTGTTTTGAACTACTTTGGTAGTATTGCTCCATGAAAGAATGGTGCTATATTTAGTCAACAATCTTTGCTACGATGATAAATACTAGAGTTATGCCTTGTAAAGGCCAGTCCACGTTTTCTATTAACTGGAAATATTGAGAGGTTTTTTTTTTTTTTTTATCAAACCTACTTATTTGGATATTTCGTTTTTATGTATATATTTATAACTTAACTGCTACTGGTCTGAAAACAGTTACTGCGAGAAATATATAGCAATATTGGGGTAGATTTGAAAGAGGCTTTTATTTTGAAAGGAATTGAAATCAGTGTGTTTTATTTAAATACTCTTAACCTGTGTACATATATATATAAAAATAACAATAAATCGATATTAGTAATAATGTTTAAGTAGATGTTTAGATGAGGATAACATATTTGCTTTTAGTTTTAAAGCCTCATCACATAGCTTGATGCAGCTTGTGAGATGAATGGTTCGTTTACAGCAGCGGTTCAGAACCTCGGGGACGTTTGAGATTCCTAGGGGGGCATGAGGTGGTGAACGGTCAACAAATGCCATTCAAATATATAATCATAAAAATATATATGGGTAATTTACTTCGTTATGGAAAACTTGACATCCGTCATCTCAGCGGCGCCTCATGTAGTATTGCCATAAAAACGTCATCCTATTTTAAGCCGTGCTTGGTTTAAAGTCAGTTGGCGAGTAACTGTCAAACTGGAAGGTACATATGTTTCTCTCTCAGGTTTGAATTATTAAGCTTTTATTTTGTATTTGTAAATTTGTTTGTATTTTCACTACAAGTTAGCCAATGCGTTGATTTCTTGCCTTTTGAAATGAAAATTCTCTTTTCACAGATCTAGTTGGACTGTCTCATTCAAAGAAAAGGAAGTACTCTGAGGACTACATCAAATATGGGTTCACGTCAATCACCAAAGGAAGAAGAAGTGCCTCAGTATGTCGTGTGTTACAAAATACTTAGTAATGATGCTATGCGTCCTAATTGATTGGAAAGACATTTAGCAGGAAATCATCCCGAGCTGACTCATAAACCCAAAGAATATTTCATTGCAAAGAACGAATCACTGAAGAAAGTGAGACTGGACAGCAGTGGTTCTTTCCATCAACAGTTAGCAAAAGTTGTGGCGGCATCTTATGAAATGTCACTCATAATGGCCAGGGAAAAGAAACCTCACACTATCGGCGAAACCGTTGTGAAGCCCTGTATGATGCGTGGTGTGGAACTAGTTCTGGGCAAGGAGAGCAGTAACAAGATTTCTCAGATATCTCTTTCAAACAATACGGTGAAAACACGAATTGATGAAATGGCGAAAGACATACGAGATCAAGTAGTCGAGAATATACGTTTGTCGCCAATGTTTGCCATTCAGCGTGATGAAACGACAGACGTGGCACAATGTTCTCAGCTACTGGTTTATGATCGTTTCTTGTCAGATGAAGCAGTGGAAGAAGAAAATGTTGTTATGTCGACCACTGGAAACTACCACAACGGCTGATGATGTTCTTGTGGCAGTGTCCAATTTCTTTGACCAAAATAATCTGTCTTGGGAAGAATTAGTCGGTGTTTGCACAGATGGGGAACCAGCCAAGCTTGGTTCCCGTTCTGGATTTGTCACCAAAGTCAAGCAGAAGAATCCGTTGGTTGTTGGAACTCACTGTTATTCACCTTGAAGCATTGGCAGCAAAACCTCTCCCAGTGGCACTCCAAAGCTCATTAACTGCCATTATCAAGGTAGTAAACTTCGTAAAGGCCAGTGCATTGAACACTCGCCTGTTTACAGAGCTCTGTCGTGACATGGAAGCAGAACATCAGAATTTGCTTTTTTACACCAACGTCCGCTGGTTATCAAAAGGAAATATGCTCACTCGTGTTTATGAACTGCGAAATGAAGTGAAGCTGTTCCTTGAAACACAAAAGAAGTTTGATCTTCTTACTATCTTCAGTTCTGACAGTTTCCAGATGACCCTTGCTTATCTGGTTGACATATTTGAAGCTTTGAACTCTCTCAACCGAAAACTTCAAGGTGGAAACCAGAATATCATGAACAGCTATGATGTTGTTCAAGCATTCATTGCCAAACTAAAGGTGTGGAAGCGTCGAATCCAAAGTGGAAATGTAGCATCTTTTCCACAACTTGATGAAGCACTGAAGGAGGAAAACATAGCTGAGGATCTCCAAGTTAACATTATCAGCCATATTGCTACTTTTGAAGAAGAGTTCACACGGTATTATTCAGATCTTCATGAGAAAAGTTCTGAATGGAAATCAATCCGGAATCCATTTGCCACCGATGTGGAGGATGTTCCTGATGCAATTCAAGAGGAATTCTTGGATATGAAATTCAATTCTTTTGCCCGAGATGATTTTGAAATTCTACCTTAGGAGAAGTTTTGGGTGAAATATTTGCCTCTCTACCCAAAACTCGCTGAGCATGCTTTGAGAGTTATTGTACCTTTTTCTTCCACATACCGTTGTGAGGCAGGCTTCTCAACACTTGTAACTGTGAAGACAAAAAGTCGAAATAGGCTGAATGTTGAGAATGACATGCTGTGTGCTCTTTCTTCAACTGCACCTAGAATTAAAATGCTCGTGGATAAAAAATAATGCCAACCTTCCCACTGATTATCATTCTGACAATGGATGAGTGAGTTATGCATCGCAAAGCTACTAATTTATCTCAAATACAGAATTTTTTTTTAAAAATCTTTGTAAGGAAATAATTCTCAAAAAAGGGTACAGTTTATTTATTTTTTTTAATTATAGTGATTTTTTCTACAAATACCTGATTTCGGCTGTGTTAATTTATAAGAAAATATATTATTTCTGTTCAAATACTTAATTCTTAGTCTGTGAGAAGTATTATTTTGATTTTCTAAAAGAGTATACAATATATACATGAATTTATTTAATCTGCAAAAGTGCACTAAGGCTTCTCAGTTTCATATTTTTTGTACATATAAATACTTAATTTTCTCATAAACACAAGAGCTTTGATGTTTTTTATTATTAATCCTATAATTATCTGGATTCTAGACGTCCATATGGAACTGATGAAAACTTTCGCCCTTTGGGTATGGGGGGAGCCATGGATACAAGGTTGACCAAAGGGGGGCGGGCGCAGTGCCAAAAAGGTTAGGAACCCCTGGTTTACAGGTACACGGCTTAAAACAGATACATTTTAACCTGCTTGAACTACATGACAATGAAGGATGACGTATCGATAATTGAACTTATGAAATATAAACTGCATATATCTGTATGTTCATCCTAATCTTTTTAAAAATTCTAATATATATATATATATATATATATATATATAAATAAATAAATATATATATATATATATATATATATATATATATATATATATATAAATATATATATATATAGATATATATATATTATATATATATATAAATATATATATATATATATTTATTTATTTTTATATATATATATATATATATATATATATATATATATAAATATCAGAATTTTTAAAAAGATTAGGATGAACATACAGATATATGCAGTTTATATTTCATAAGTTCAATTATCGATACGTCATCCTTCATTGTCATGTAGTTCAAGCAGGGCTAGGCTGCTTTAAACCCTAGATCCATGCCCCAAAGCTGGATCCTGTCTGCTTTGCAGATAGCTGGTGAGGGAAGCTATATTTATGGGACCTCTTTGCGAGTGACCCGTTGCCCGCGTTGGGCTAGCATCATGAAAAAGAAAAACTATGGTATTTGTCATTTACCATTACTTATTCGGACTATAGTGGATTTAATTATCCCAGAAGAGTTCCTTGTTCCATGCACTGTCTGTGTGTATCATAAAAAACTCAGGGGACCATTCTGAGTTCATTCCCATATATATATATATATATATATATATATATATATTATACACAAGCCACTTGATTCCCCATAATATCCCATGTTTTATCTTCAATATTTAAAACAGCCCTTGAGACAAACCTCGAGTATCCTCATCGACTCGTGCGACGCTCCCCCCCTTTTTTCTTTGTTCTTAAATGCTTGAACAGCGCATCAATGGGACGCACACCCCAAAGTTGCGCTCTCCCCCGCAAATTAGTCTCCGTTGATTGGGCTTGCCTCGGCGCGCTTTCGACTCTGACGTAGGAGGGATGGAGTACGAAAACAGATGCGGGGAAAAAACCCGTTAGAAAATATCTTGCGCTTCGTCGGGAATGAGTGATAGGCCAGTTGGCAATCTGGTAATTCTCCGAGTAAGCCTTTGAGAGGGTTTGCTCGTTAAAGACTAAAATCGAGAGTTATTGTGTGAGATTAGAGTTTGAGACAGAGTTACGAGAAAATTTTGAGTTTATGAGAGAATATTGAGAGCCGTTAACCTAAACTACTGCGAGGGATGTAGTGGACGGACAATGATAGATCTTAAATTATTTAATTAATGTTAAGACTAGTTGAGGAAAAAACCTGAACTTGACCGTATTATATTTCGAATTTGAGATTGAACTTGTAGCCAAATGTGATTTCAATTTATTGATTAAAAGCTATTCAAACAAACTATTTCATTATCAAATGCACACTAAAATCGGGGGTACAGAAGTAAGCGGAGGATAAAGAATTCACGCAGAGGGTCACTAACTTAAAGAAAGATTTATTATAACTTCAATTTACTCATCGAGCCTTAGCAATGACCTTCGAGAAAAAACAATTTGTAATAAGGGTCCGTCTCCCTGACAACGGACATTACTTTTTATTACAAACTGGTGTCAGGTGTGGGATCGAATATTTTTTTTATTAGAAACTGGTGTCAGAAGTGGGATCTTCCCTTTCTGATACCCCCCTATAAAACTAAGTAAAAAAAAAGTGCTCTCCATGTGTGTATATGAGGGCTACCAGCTCGCAACAGACGGCGACGAACGACAATGTGAGGGTCACTCGATCGAGAACCGCTGCGTGGGCTGCTGCTGCTCAGGCCTTGTCGACATCGCAACTTGCTACTGGACACCAAGCGGCAGGAGGAGTAAACTTTCCCACCAACGTGGAAAGAGAGGTAAGCGACCCATCTTGTGTTGCGAGAGGTTTTAGAGGACGAGTGGAGAGCCTCCCGACAGAGAGCAGTCCCTCTAAATTAACCCCATCAAACCTTCATTTCTTTCCCCAAAATTTTGATATAAATAGAATACCTTTCCTTCCAATCGGTTCGCCTAGACTCGAGTTTGAGACTGATCCGGTTCTGAACCCATTTTTAGAACAATTTAGTGATTCAAATTCGGTCGAGTTTTGGCCGATCTCATTCGAGAACATGCCTCTTGGCCAAGAAAAAAATCAGTCCCAACCATGTATCAGCAACCCCTCCCTACCCACTTCCCTCATCCCTATGTCTCCCCTTTCTATCCAATGTATCCTCACTTGTATTCCCCCATTGTAGGCCTCCCCGATCCACACGTTAATACTGTCCCGTATAACACCAGTAATGCACCCAAATTCCATACAAATAATGCCGGGTGTAAGCACGTTCGATGTCTTCTATGTGAGGAGAGGGGAAACAAAGCTAGACACTGCCCCCTGATTGAAGAAGTGAAGACATTGAGGGAGAGTGAAAGGGTGCGTGAAAGGGATGAGAGCTATAGGCTAGAGAATGAAAGAAATTACCGGAGGGAATGGACCCCAGGAGGAGGCCGACGGTATGAAGACCACGAAAGAAGAGGAAGTAGGTACTCCTCCCCTTCCGAATATTCGAGAAGACGGAACTTCTCGCCGTATGAGAGAAACAGAGATAACCATGGTAACCCCAGATACGATAACAGGTATGAGGGTAACCCCAGATACGACAACAGGTATGAGGGTAACCCCAGATACGATAACAGGTATGAGGGTAACCCCAGATACGATAACAGGTATGAGGGTAACCACAGATACGGCAACAGGTATGAGGGTAACCACAGATACGGCAACAGGTATGAGGGCAACCACAGATACGACAACAGGTACGAGAATCGGTACCGCTCTCCGTCGCCCAATGAACAACGAAGAAGAAGGGACTATTCCCCTTACGACAGAAATTACTCCCCTTACGACAGGAGAAACGGAGGTTACCCCTCCCCCGACAGGAATGGAGGCAGGTATCCCGACAGAAGAACGAACCGAAGTCCGTCACCATATTGGAGATACGATAAGGAAAGAGAACCTAACCGCGGAAGACGCCCAGAAAAAGAATGGGAAAAAGGGCGAGATAATTCTCCGTGGCCCTGAAGAAATGACCCCTCAACCGAACGGGACCTTTCCCCCCGTCGAGTGTCATTTAAGGAGGAGGAAGAGGTAAAACACGAGAAAAAAGAACTGGAATTGAAGCCGATATTGGTAAGGAAAAAAGAAGACAAAGGCAGGGACCGGGACAGAAGAGATAAAGGCGAGAAAGTGAAAGTGAACGAATGGAATGAAAGGGACAGAAAAAAACTCACAAATAAGGAAGCGAAAGAGATGAATGAAATGGATGAAAGGAATGAAAGACGCAGCTTCAATAATGATACGAAAGAGAAGTGTTTAAATGCCCATGAAACGAGTGACATTGAAAGTACATATACGGTGCGAGAGGACGGAGCGTGTCTGCAGAAGAATCTGACCTTGAGATTGGAGTCTGCCTCATGCAGACCTAATAACGAGTGCGAGGGAAGGACAGAAAGTGACCTTGACTTTGAGGTAAAGCCTCAGTTGAAGAACACAGATGCGGTGAGAATGATAGCGGAATGTACGAGAAAAATGTATGCAATGTACGAATTAAACGAGAGAGAAATAGAAAGAATGCATGAATCAAAATCCGAGAGCAAGTTACCTGACTGTGCGATAAATGAGAACACTATAGACCCAAGGGAAATTAATCCCCCAACGGAGACAAAATGGATAAACGGAGTAGATGACGTGCATTCATGTGACGTAAGTATGAGACATACTCGTGTTTTTATTGTGGGAACGGAAGTAGTTTGAATCGGGCGAACAAAAATGTAAATTGCGAAAATGAATTAAAAACGAGTGAGGAAAATATCGAGATAATGGACGCGGATGAATTGGCTATACGAGAAATGACCATGTTCAGTGAAAGAGACATAAATGAAGTACCTCCATCGAATGAATGCCCCTGGGAATCCACCAGGGTAAAAATAAGCGAAAGTTGCGTGAGGGAGAATGAAGAGCAACAAATTATGAATGTAAACGGTCCCATGGTATCCCTTGAACTTTTGAACGAAGGGGCCGATGTCGGTCTAGCAAGGGAAGGGTCAATTGACACTTGAATTTCGACCCCAAGTCGAAATTACGAGTCATAGCCGTAAGGCGGTAAATGACGAAGTCTTAACCACCATGGGACAAATAAAAACAAAAATAGGCATTGAGCGCGAGAAATATGATCTTACTGCGTTGCTCGTTAAAGAATTGCCTGAGGGATTAAACTTTATTTTAGGGGCGGATTTCATCCGAGCCAACTTTATACATATTGCAGGTAAAGGCACGGGGTTTGTGGCTTACATAAATGAAATACAAGTCCCCTTGATTACAAAATTGATGAGAGCCCCAAACCAAGAAGACCAAAACGCGGAGAGAAAAGAAGTAAATAACCTCCCTCTCCCATTAATACGAGGGTCCACTTCCATTGCCCCTTTAGCTGGAGCAATTTTAGAAGTACGGACTCCTTCCCCGTTGAAGGAGGGATCCACTCTAATCGTAGAGGCGAGAGAAACCCCTTTAAACCTAAGGGTAGAACCGCAACTGGTTTGCGTGAACGGAGAAAGGAATGTATCCGTTATCGTGCGAAATGAATCCGCCAACGATAGAGTTAAAGTTACGGGAGAAAGGACAAAGCTGGCGGGAGAAGTTTTAGGATACTGCGATTGCGAAGGGAAAAAACCCTGTAGCGCGCCAAACGAATGCTCTTCCAACAGCGAAGAACTAAAGAAAGAAGTGAGTGAAAAAGAGATCAATCAAGTCATGAACCATAAGCGTAAATGGTCTGAAGATGAAATTTCAGAGGAAATTTATAACATGGAAATGATGAGCGAATTCTCGTTAACCCCTAAGTCTGTGGAGCAGGAAAGAAGGGAAGTATGAAAATTTGTGAAAAATACTAAAGTAGACCCCGAAGAAGGGAATAGATTAAAAAACCTTCGTAAGGACCATATTGGACGAAAGAGAAGAAAAGGAGACGAACCTGAAATTGTGACAGAAGACGAGGAAACAAACTAGATGAATTACGTACGCCAGAAGAATAAACGCAATTATAGTGGCGAAACGAAAAGGAAAAAGGAGATAACAAATGAACCGCACCGCTTCCGCAGTCGGTACGAGGAAACGGACGACTTGTGGTCGCACGCTGGTCGACCGCCAGAAGTAATTTAAAGGCGCTGATTGCTGGTCTAGAAGATGAACTTATCGGCTAACGTTTAGAAGGCGATCGAACGAGTAAACAAGACACGCACACGAATTAACCAAAGGGAACAAATGGGTTAAACTCTTCCCCGGGACAATCAAGAAAGATGTTCTTTCCTTTTAACAAATCTTTTACCATTTAATATATAATCAAATTAATCCCCCCCTCCCCTCGGAGAGTTGACTGAAAGGCATGATTCCGGTTTGGAGTTAAAAATTTTCATACAACTATATGTATTTCATATTTTCTTTTTCATATAGCATACATTTTTCAGGTTATTTACTGCATATCGTTTATAAAACGTTTTATATTATATTTCACGTTCTAATATCGTGGCGTCTGACTCAGAAGTTTAATGGGAAAATATTCATGATTAAGAGGTTGGCGTGAATGCCTAGATAGCATGTTTCACGCGTCCGAATCAGCTCTCTTTAAATTCCTTGAGCTTAAGGGAATTGAGTGGAAAATTCATAAAAAAGAATTCATTAAGATTTCGAGAGAAGAAATTTTCTTGTTCATCATTGCTCATATAAAATATTTTTGTTTTGTCTTAACGAAATTGCTCCTGAATTAATCATGATCCCCGTCCTCTTAACCGTATGCGCCATACACGTTGGGGCGCAAACCTTCTTAACCCTTTGCCTGTCCAAAGCATTTTCATAAGTTTGGTCCAAACTCCATGCTTGTTTTCAGACTTTTGGTTATAGGAGGTTTATTTGGTTTAGTTGGTGGGTAATATGTTATCATAGAATGTATCACACTAAATATTATTTGTGATGCGCTCTGTGTATCATATGTGATGCATGTATCACATGTGATGCACGGGACAGGCAAAGGGTTAAATCACGGAGTCCCTTTCCAACCAATGGGCTCCCTAATTCTGCAAGGCCCCACGTACACTTTCAGCGCACGTCTCAGTCTGAAGCCCAACTACCGAAACCTGCTGATCCTGAACCCCCTCGTGATTTCGAGATCACGTATATCGTGAACTCATTTACGAAGGAGGCCCATAACCACTTCAACGCTTCCCTGTCTAAGGGAATAGACCTTCAGGATGTAACCCAGTACCTGCGCAGGGTCGCCCTAAAGAAATCGGAATAAGGAATGTCCTCCACCGTATTCTACGCCACCCTCACCCTGTGTCTTGCGTTAGGAATAGCAGTCATCGGAATTGCGATCTGGAAGAGACGGTGCTGTCGCCGAGATCCTCCACCGGTACCAACTGCCAGGTTTAAAATCCCTGCTTCGGGCCCCCAGAAGCTCAGGTGATCAGATCGCCAACGTCCCCAAGAAGCCCCCATCATGAATTTCTCTTCTCACCGACGAGCCCAAGTTTCGTCAGAAGATTGTCCTCGGCAATTCAGTCATATCGCACGCCAGAATCAGCACCTAACGTTGGCTACGAGGAAATGGGCATTCCCGTAATTAAGACTTAAACCATTTCTCCCATCTGGCCCCTTTGTGTTTTTCCCCAATTTTAATACTTACGAAAAACGATCGAATGAAGGTAGTTTAATTTATTGAATTAAATTTACATGGTAGAATTGAATTGCTAAAGTAATAACTTCATTCGGTAGTTAGTGCGTAACTAACTGATAATTAGTGGTGTTTAATTTAATTAAATGTGTAATATTTTCCTTCAGTGATTAGTGCTTAACGAATCAGTGTTCGATTTACGAGCCTTACTGAAATGACCTCTCGTTGTGCAATTTATAAGTTTCTCCGTCTGGGTATTTCAAATTTTCTCCCTGCTATATCGTTTCCTTTATTTATTTTAAAAACATTAACTCATAAACCATTATAATATCATTATGATTTGTAATATCGTCCTTCGTCATAAAGCGAGATTGCGAAAGTTGTCTCTCGAATGCAACTTTCTGTAAATAGATGACCAACTGGTTTTTGTGCTGACGATGCGGGAAAAACTTGCATTCGAACTAATTGCTGACCGTACCTAATAACTAAATTATACTGCAAAATATAAATTCATATAATTTCATTCAGTTAACTAATAAAGTAGGCCCTCGGAATGTAGGCTTTCGTCTTTCGGTTGAGTATGCAAATTTTAGTATAGAAGAAAGAAAAAAAGTTTTTCCATTTTTAACTGAAAGCGACGAAAGTGTAACTTCATTGTTAAGCTCCCATCACCGAATTGGAAATTTTTCCCCTCAATCGTTCTTATATATATTGACATATTGGTTAATAGATTAGTCGCAACATTCACATAATGGGGCTCGTCATATGTAATGCTCAAACTTTTCCCTCTATGGTTGGGGATGTGTGCATTGCGTAGCAGGCGCGCCTGGGGTGTCCCTAACAAATCGATGCTCTACGATATTGCTGTAAATATAGCACATGTCGGGGATGGGCAGCTTTCACCCAATTTCTCCATCTTCAGCTGATACATTAAGCTGGACAAGTCATGCTGTGCCTCGTGAAAGGTATCTTTTTGGAGGGCTGCACCATATCGACATTCGGCCACAATTGTGAACAGCTCTTTGTCTTTAATATTTCTACTAAGCGTTGATTTTAACGTCAACGTGTGTGCAGTGTCTATGTTTACGACTTCAAAAAGTAAATCGGTTGTCAGGTACGATTTTTCAAGACTCTCTTTTAACCCCGTCACAATGTCCATGGCTGTCATAGTGACCGATTCCTAGTGTTACATTTTTATGATAGTACTGTACCTCACCGAACAGGACTAGTTGCATAGTACTGTTTAAGGTTATACCTAATTTTTCACACTCATCGACTCTTCTAACGATCAGAAATATGATCTGCTCCTTTCCAACAGTTAAAAATTTGGTGGCTAACTGGAATTCACAAACACCAACTTCGTACGAATCACGTTCCAACTCAATGGGCCCATAGAGTTATGTTACAAAGTTGGCCAGGGTGTTGTTAGGATGTACAGACAGGGAAGAAGAGGACGGGAGTGTGACATAGAAGTTGTTAGGCGCCATGTTGCTTCCTACTTAAGCTTCATTATTGCAGCAGCTTTTATATAGCTGTTTAAGCTTTCTGGGTACCGTAGCCACTTCTCCAGGTACATTTTTCTCTTTCCTGAACCTTTGCTGCCTAAAATTTTTTCAATTTTAAAAACACGTTTTCCTAAATTAAAAGTCACTTTCTGCAACTCCTCGCTGTAAAAGCCTCCTGCGATTTCTTCCCCATTCTAAACTTCAACGTAATACATCATTATCTCGCTTTTAGGTCTCATAACACTAAGTTTAAAAATCTCACGTGTCCATCCTTGCTCAAATCCCTTTGCGAATTTATTTCCCGAACGTGATAACCTTACATAATCATGAATTTTGAAATGTGTAGAGTGTGTTGGCGGTGCTCAATCTCTTCTCATGTCTGTGCGCGTACCTCTTTCTAAAACTTCGTTAGGTGTTGTACCAATCGTACGATGGTGTGAACGGCTGTGTGACGAGGCCAATGACCCCAGAACGGTTATATATCTGTATGTGTTTTTATGTGTAAAATAGCGATGCATGCGTTCCTTTATGGTACGTTGAACTCTTTCAGCTAAAGAGGCCTTTTGTATAGAAATGCTAGTGTAGTAACTGATATTAAACTATGTCAGCATGTTCTGAAAAGCGCGGCATATAAATTCTTTCCCCATATCCGTACAAAAATAGCCAGGAACCCTATCTTCTTTCAACATCAACGTTTTGGTTGCTTTAGCAACTGTTTCAGGCGAATTATTTTTCAGAGAAATTAGCCACAGATATACAGATATCTAGAGAATACATCTATTATGAATAGGATGTAGCGGTAGCCGTCGTTATACACTGGATATTTTTGCATGTCTGTTAAATCTGCTTGCCAAATAGAGTCAATCGAAGCCACTGTTTTCTTGGCCGTTTTAAACCTTTTTCTCACCAGTTTATGAAGTGTGTAAGCATCCTGCTCGTGCAAAAACCTCTCAACATCTTTTTTCCCTACTCCATCAATGTAAACACCTCTGTACAGTCTATTAACGCCGCCATTGGAGGCGGGGATAGAAATTTCATAATAGCGTTTTCTTAACTAATATGTTAGCGATTTGCGTATTTTAGAGACACGTGGATAAGGTTGGCCGCTTGTTCTCTTCTTTCTCCTCTTCAGAGATGCTACTGCTGGGGGTGATGGCGTACTCAGTTGTAACACATGCGAAACTTGCTCCAAGTTTTTTAACCTATTCAGATTTCCTGTCAATGTTTTGGAGACATTTATTTGTTGTACAGTAGTCTTGCTTTAATATGTTTCCATCCTGTTGGTGAAGGCCTGTCCCACTTTCTCACCAGATCGTGGACAATGTCGACGATATTGGGTCCCTGTACCCTTGTTCCTTTAACAATGACCTCGCCTGTATCGGTCCACTGTATGATGAGGTCCTTACTCAATAGATTATAAAGACCTAAGCTTTATTCCGCAATGTATGTGGGAGACTGCTTTTAACACATGCTCGATGTGTTGCGCTCCGTTATTCTTTGGTTGGCCATCTCTAACGTTGGGCCCAGGTCCTATGTCGCCATGCTCAGCATTGCTCGCGCTGTGCCTAATAACCACGTGGATCTCTGTCGGATTCTTATAATCTTCGTACTCATCAAGAAATTTCTGCAAAGCCTCTTGGTACAAGATCCTTTTCTCATCAGGTGAATTTCACTGTTTAATAGGGCTAAAACTCGCTTTCCATTCCTTTAAGCTTATTTTACGTGGTTCTAGAACCGTGTCTGGAATCTTTGAACGTTGCAATGAAGCATACACCTCGTGCGGAATCACTACCGTTTTCTTCATTATATTATTCTAGTCAGTAATGGTCCCAAAACTGAAAATAAAATGGGGAGGAATGATCCCCCTCTTCATACAATAATTCGCTTTTTCTTCCCCATAGTTTGACTTTTACGAGCGAGCGCACGTATTAAGTTCTTGTAACGACGTAAGCGAGCCTCCTGAGGGGGTTTTATTGGCACATTACATTTTATAACATTAAAACAGATTTCAGAGATGCATTTAAAAAGTCCCAGTCGATATTTTTAACAAACAATCTGTTGCAGTGCCCGGGGCAAACGTTGATAGATTTTTATTAATTCACGATATTTCTTCAGCCCATTTGTCATTGTGGAATATATACCGTTTCAGGCTCGTTTGGGAATATATTTGTTCTTAGATGCACCCTAAACGTGTTTCGCGGGTGAAGGTTACAAAGCAAATATCCGTAACGCTGACTTGTGGTTTCTTTACAAACCTCCAAAAACTCCTTACGCTGATTCGGGAACATTTGATTGGCTAATACCCCAATTTGTGACACATCTCTACGTTGCACGAATAAGACTAGATTTTGTGTATTTAACGACACATCACGCATGTATCTATTTTATAAAAATAGATTCTGATTGATGAAGAATACGCTTATGTTAAGATGGTGGGAGAACAATGTAAATATCTCGGCAAACGTTTTATCCATTTCCAACATGAGCTCTTCAATTACAATGACTGTATGCTCATTTCCCTTTAAGAATTAACGTCATATACCCCTTTGTGGAACAAAATATTATCTTGGTACTCGTTGAATACAAATTGATACGTCGAATAGCAACATATTACTTTATGCACAAATTTTGACATCTCCCCCTCATCTTTAATGATTTTAAGCATAAACACAGTTTTATCACATCCTGTAGGACCAGATATAATACATGTGGAGGGTCTTGTGAACCTGAATTTTTTTACAGATTCCATCTCTAACACGTCACACCTCTAAGTGCTGCTCCTTATATTCTTGTTTTTCTTCTTCCACAGAACCGTGAATGAAGACGATGTAGAGCCCCCCATCATCGATATTACACATGACTCCGATGAAAGTGTGGCCACAGAATCCACCCCCGCTGACGAGACCTCACCAGCGATACCTGTAGCATGCGGCAATTCAAAGCGGAAGCATGATGAAGTACTCTCCACGTCAGGTATAAAGTTTGCCAGGATTGCACCGGTTGCTAGAACCCCAGTAATAGAGCCCGATCACTCTACGTCTTCCACACAACCCCCACAATAGTACCTCCCTCAAATATACCCTCTTATTCCTGTTCAATTCCGGGTACTTCCTCCACACCAACAGCAGCAGCAGCTTCTCGTGCTGTGGAGGAAGGTATAACATTCGAGTTGGTGCGCACCGCTACCCCAACCCCTACCCTGACTAGAAATCGGTACGTGGTCAGGGTTGACCCTGGATCCCTGTATACCAACGGTGTTGGACTGCGACGCGTAGTTGAACGTATTGTGGAGTTTGCCCTTCAGAACCGCGACGAACGTGAAGTCCGGAGGAGGTTGTCTTTCAGGTTCGGTTCAGATGACGGGGACGTAGATGATTTTTGGGTAGTAATACAGTTCAGACGCTTGACAGCTGTAGACATAGAATATATCTTGGGCCGTATAATGCAAACCTCTCAAAGTAGTACAGCCTTCAATATGGACAAATTCATGGTAGATATTGACAGAGTATTCCTGGTTGTTGGTCATTGTGCCACACCTTATACTCTTAATTTCAATTCTTCGGTTATTTGCAGAGAGCATTTAAACGTCGAACGTGGTTGCGGCTTTATAGCAATAGTCTCAGCTCATATGTTCACTGTGCTAAATACATGGGCGTAAAAAATTTGGCTGCCTACGGTTGTGCAACGTGCCCGTAAACTGGCTTCAGATTGTAAGCTTGAGTTTGAGTGTAATATGGGCCCTGAAGAGCTGAGAAGGGTCGAGCAGGAAATGAATGTTCGTATAGTTGTATTTGGAATGGATGATTGTCGTAAGACTGTGTTTGTTTTAAAAAGCTGTGTGAGAGATCGTACAAGACTTCTACTTATTTTAGGAATGTCAGGAACATCGTATCTCCCCATCCGTAATATAAGGACTCTCTAAGCTAGTTATGATAAAAGTAAAAAATATGGAAGGCATCATGATTTGTGTAATGGATGTCTCGAGTTTGCTGATGATATAGTGAAACATTGTAAGGAGTGCTGTATGGTATGTGAGCAGTGTAAAAGCCCCAGATGTGAAAGTCGTGTAGTTGAATCCGAGAAGAGTGAATGTAATGTGTGTAGACGTACATTTTTCAATAATAAATGCTTTGAACTCCATAAATCAATTGGCACTTGCAGGAAAAAGAGGATTTGTAAGTGCAGAATGTTTCACATGATCGATAATTGGGGGAATTTAAAACATAAATGCGAAGAAATTCACTGTTCTACATGTCATGAAAAATATAAAGCGGATGTAGTGAAGCATATAATATGAGGGGTCCCGCGTCTTAAGGTACCTAAGCGCCAAAATTAAAATTCGCCAGAAATCGCCTCCAAAGTTCAGCAATATTCTGGCAATAGTATCTCTGTTATTAATTGAGCTAGAACGTTCATTTTTGGCTAAATTAGAGTTCTAATTATGCTAATGAAGATGTTGATGAGTTTTTGGAATAGATTTTCATATTTTATATTTTATATATATATTTTAAATTTTTTTATTTTCTTATTATGCCGAACTTTGGGTGCGATTTCTGGCACAGAATGATTCCATTGATTTTTCATCACTATCACTAGCACGGTGAGACACTGCTGCACACGTTCATAATAGTTAGAAGCCGGGTGAATAGAATAACCACGCAATATTCAGCAATATGAGCACGAACACAGGACGCCTGCTAACAGCAACGCGAGTCTTAAGGTACTGGCGGGATGTTTGTGTTGTATTCCTCTCGGCGCGTGAAGTGGGTGACCACTCAGAAAGCAGAGCGGCGTGGCTGCCATGTTTTCATTGGCTCGCGCTCCTCCTGCTGTTTCCGCCACCCAGAGACCGAGAGACCAGTTGAACGGGATATTGGGGCCTTAAGACGCGAATCACATCTAGGCAGCAGAGCCTAACTGGCGATAGAGGTGAAAAAAGTAGTTCGCTTCATAAGGTTTTCAACCATACTTCTAGTGTCGTAAGGTCATTATAACCCAAACCACGCGAAAGAGTAAGGGTGAAAATAGTGATATCTATCAAAAACACCTTTTCGCCTGTGGTGGCGCTTAGGTACCTTAAGACGCGCGACCCCATTTATTTATTTATTATATTATGTTATATGAAAGATGCTAAGCCTAAAAATAGCCCTTGTATAACTGTGTACTACGATGTCGAAACTTACACGAATGCTGAAACAAAAGAGGTTATTCCACATTTACTAGTAAGTCAAACTCTCTGTGATGAGTGCATGGAGATCGAATGTGATGAGTGTCACAAATGTGGTAAACGGACAAACGTTTTTAAACGATTGCACACGACAGTCCTGTGAAACATTTTGTATTTTATATTGTCAAATTAGCGGACAAGTTCCAAAATATTACTGTGTATATTCTTGCCCATAAAGGGGCAAAATTTGACACACAGTTCCCTTATAAGGAGTTGACTGGACACGAGACGTCTGCGATATTTACAGGTGATCCCTTGAAAAGAGGGAACAAACTAATACAGACGCAGATAAGAGGTAATGACAGTTTAAAGACACCCTGCTGTTCACACCTTGTAAATTAGCAAAGCTACCCAAGGTCATGGGCGTAGCCGCTGACGTTTCAAAAGGGTATTTCCCTTACACATTCCTCACTAGCGAAACTTTAATTACGTAGGACTACCTCCACCCAAACATTACTTTAACTACACCAACATGAGTGATAGTGAGCGTGAAGAATTTGACCGCTACTAAAACAGTTTTAATGAAGCTAGTCCATACAATATAGCTAATGAATGTGAACGTTATTGCGTGAATGATGTGCACGTGCTTAGAGTATGTTTCCAGGCCATTAGAAAGATGTACATAGCTCGTTTCAAATGCGATCAGTGAAAGTCGCAACCACGATCACCTCATTATGCTTTACGGTGTTTAAGAATAACTTCATGCCTAAAGACACCTTAGCCTTCATTCACAGAAACAACCCTCGCAGTTATGGGAACAAGGCTATTTACTGGTTCATACACCTACAAAAACAGACTGGGTTATACATAAAACACGCCCGCAACACGGGGAAGTACCCATTAAGGTCAATGGTCGTGTTTTTTGGGTTGATGGCCTAAGTGAGGATCCAACCACTGGTGAGAAGACTGTGTACTCCTTTAACGGCTACTGGTGGCATGGATGCCACGCCCTGAGTGTGCCGTCACAGAGGACCTCCATGGAAGATCCCCCTCCGAAATCCTCGCATGAACTCGTATATGCGATCAACTTATAGGCTCCCAGTTCACTCACAAGGTCGTGTGGGAGCACGAATATGATTCACAGATGGAAACAGATGGCCAGTACCGTGAAGAAAAAAGGGCCATCAAACGTTCAATGGTGTTTGACCCCCTCAAATGCGGTGACAGCTTGTTTGGAGGGTGTTCATACCCCTACGTGATGAAGAACAATCGGTTCCCCGTAGGTGGGCCTGAAAAACTGTTGGGTCCCACCATGCCAACCATCGAGGAGTTCTCAGCTAAGTTGAGTGAGCGCTACTTTGGACTCTCTTTCGTAGACGTGCTCCTCCCTCGCGACTTCTGGATGCCGATCTTACCCGTCGTTATAGATCACAAGCTCATGTTTCCCCTGTGCGTGAAGTGTGCGGAGGAGAACAACGGTGATTGTAATCATACAACCAACCTGCGTAAGATCAGAGGTGTATATACAAGCCCTGAGCTGGACATAGCCTTTCGCCATGGGTACAGAATATTGAAGATATATGAGGTGTGGAGGTTTCAGAAGCTACCCAACCTTTTCACGCCATATATAAACGCTTTTTTGAAGGATAAGGTAGAAACATCGGGATATCTGCGAGGAGATGATACCGAAGATGAAAAAAACGGCTTATATTCAGCGTTACTGTGCCCATGAAGGTATACAGCTTGACCGTTCCCAAATTGTTAAGAATCCTGGCAAGCGCTTAGGTGCAAAGTTGTGTCTAAACAGTTTTTGGGGGAAATTTCCACAGAATACTGGCAAAGAGAACGTTCATTTGTCACAAAGTTATAGTGAAGCCTGGGATTATGCCAACGCTCCCGATAAAGAGGTTATGGAGATCGTGAATGTAGGTAATACTTACATAATAAAGTATAACATCACCGAACTGACCACAGATACCTCACGGGTAACAAACATACCTGTAGCCAGCTTCACAACGGCGTACGCCCGCATCAAGCTTTGGGGACTACTGCACTCTCTTGGGCGGAGGGTGCTGTACGCTAACACAGATAGCGTAATATTCACAGTGAGGGAGGGTGAATACATGCCAGCTATTGGGGAATTCCTCAGAGAAATAACTGACGAGATCAAAGATGAGTATGTTGATGGTGCATACGCTGACTCATTCGTATCAACAGGGCCAAAAGACTTATGGAGTACAGGTGAGGGTGGGGGAGGATATGAAATATATCGTGAAGGCTAAGGGTATCACGCTTAACCATGCGAACCGACGAGTCGTTAACTTTGGCTCGTTGAAGGATCTAGTGTGCTTGGAAGATGAGGGCGACCAGCCACCCCAACTGACTGTGGGGACCCACAATTTTCGGGGGCAGAAACTGGGGTATGTGAAGGAACTTAGGAGCACGAAGGTGTGCCGTAACACCTATAGGAAACGTTACCAGGTGCCTGGTACCTATGATACCGTACCCTTTGGATACCTTAACCCTTGATTGTATTTATATATGTATATATATATATATATATATATATATATATATATATATATATATGTATATATATATATATATGTGTGTGTGTGTGTGTGTTGTTAACGATATGTTTATTTATTACGTATATTTGTAAATATATACCTTAAATAATTCGTTTATTAAATAAATCGTGTTTCTGCTAGCGTTTCACTTTCTCCTGTGTGTGTGTGTGTGTGTGTGTGTGTGTGTGTGTGTGTGTGTATGATCAGTCACGTGACTCCTACTACTACCTGGGTATATCTCTTTCCTATGTGTTCATTTGTCCGCTGCAAGCCCTGGATCTCAGATGTGTATTTTCTCACGTGGACGAAAATTAGTAATGGCTACCTCTAATATTGAGTGTTCAACGCTTATGAAGTGGTATTCGGCAAAGTGTGAAGATGTGGTGGATACTGAAAGACTCCCTATTCCACCCTCCTTTGATTCTTTTAAGGCTACATTGAACCGTGCGAAAGAACAAGAGGCACAAATACTCCACGGCTATTCTTGCGAGGGCATTGTAGGGTTTCGTAGTACAAGCGATGTATTGAAATATGTTGTAGACCTAACGTTTATAAAAGCTCACATATACCGCGAAGTTGCAGAAACGACACGTGCAGAAGATAAGCAACGGTTAAGGTTAGTGAGTCTTGTTGATGAGTGATGTGACAAGCGATATTATGTCATGTTACATCATACCGAGTACTCGTACCCTACGGTTGAGAATGTAAATCTTGTCATCATGGAGAATCTTAAGTATATTTACCACTATATTAATATATATCATGAGGTTTGTAGTGAGGTTGTGGCTAAAGGGCTGTGCGACTTTTTAACAGAATTTACTGACGAGTATCGTCTGCTAAGCAAAAAGGACAAATATGGGCATATGTTTCTCTAAAATAGTGCACCGGTGTGTGAATAAAATGTGTTAAGTTCGTGAAAATTCCCCTGAACAAAAACGTCTGGTGCGCATTCTGGGTTGTGGGAGTGATAAAACATTAAAACCGGTATTGCTTCATGTATCGGAAAATTTCTCAAAACACCTACCCATTATAATGGGTTACAAGTATTCACGTTGGAACAACGCCGTACACGATTCAATAGCTTATGGTGTGACACTCCTCCCGTCGAACCGATCCGCCCACCAGTGGTTCATAGCCATCTCAGAGCTTGAACCGACTGGACGTTCACGCCTCGAATACGATGAAGCTTCCTTTGAGAAGTATTCTCAACGCCGTGTACGATGTGTCCGTGACGAAGTCATTGCGCGTCTTCAGGCGCGAAACCGGTGCCATTAACTATGTACTTGAAACGACTTGTAGGCAAGCAAACTCTGGTAAACGTAATGTTATTTATTTAAGTGTTGAGGAGATGAATATAGTCTTCGTGATAGTTGAGAATTAGGGTGAGGACCGTTATAAAATACCTGCAGGTGTAGGTACAAGAAGAGAACAGATTAGTGATGCCCCCCCCCCCGTATGCAGTTGTTTACACGTTGTGTATAAATAACGATCAGCCTTGCATTGATATACGACTGATGTGGAAGAATGCATCTGATAATAACGTTCTTGTCCCTATGCAAAACCGGTTCATCCTCGACAGAATGTTTGAAATCGTCGGATTCCGCAAGCTGAAGCCTATATTAGGCGTTCGTGTTAAGGATACGATTATTTTTACACGGTTCTTGAATACGCATACACCGTCCTGCTCGACGGATTTATCGAATGTAGGAATGAACAAGGTGAGAATGGGTTAGAGCTGGATGCTTATTTAAAAGGTTTAGACTCTTCGAAATATAATGTTTCAGACCAGCAAAGACCCTAGGATCCACTCATGGCTGGTCTACCTAACTCTGTTCGTAATTGTGTATTGTGCATGTCCTCCGTGGTGGCAGAGGGGACCTACAATTTTACTTTGGTTCTGAACCACAAAGCCTTAATTTTACTATCTTAAGATATACCAAATCTATCAACATATGCGTCTAATCGATTTTTAAACATGTTTATAGACGTGTTACTAATTACTTCTACCGGCAAACTATTCCAGCTATTTACTATTCTATGAGTAAAAAAGTTTTTCGCAACTGCTGTCTCGAACTTTCTACTTGTCAACTTACACCCGTTATTTCCAGTCCTATTATATTAAGATATTTCGAAAAAGCTATCTCTATCTACGTTATCGAACACATTCATAATTTTGAAAAACTGGATTAGATCACCCCTTAGCCTCCTAGTCTCGAGTGTAGTCAATTTTACCTCTTTAAGCCTATCCTCGTACGACTTTGACCTAAGCGACGGAATCATCTTAGTTGCTCGTCTTTGAACTCTTTCGAGTTTGTCTATATCTTTTCCCATATGCGGATTCCAAAATTGGATCGCGTACTCCAAATAGGGTCTAACTAATGATTTATAAAGAGGAACTATAATATCGCATGATTTGTACTCAAAATTCCGAGCTATAAAACCTAACACTTTGTTCGCTTTATTGACCGCTGCTGTACTTTGTTTCGCTACTTTTAAATCACCAGTGACTATAACTCCTAAATCTTTTTCCTGCTCTACGCTTGGTGGTACAAAGGACTTGAGCGGTACAAGGCAGAGCTCGCATACACTGTTCACCCTGAAGAGTTGTATCTCTATATAATGTGTAGCTGTCGTTACAACTTGGAAGATTATTTCAATTGCCACTATGCAGAGTGAAGAAGAGTTCACGGTTGAAAAGCTCGGGGCGGTAAGAAAAAACCCTTGATTGGAAATGAGTGTTTATAAACTTGTATTCAATAATGACGTGATGTCTAACGATGCCATCTTTGTGAGTGCTTTTGGGTATATTCTAGCTGTGTTTAAAGATACCTTGCCAACCGAATGTAAAGTGGGCACAAAAATAGTATTGAACGAAATGAAGGCCATTTATATCGAGTATAGGCGCCCGCACACCTTGAGCGGTGAAAAAATGTTAAATCGTATTTACCGCGTAGTGAATAGCAATAATGATGTGACTCTAGACTCGATTACGTGCGAATCGAATTTAGTTTTATTTAAGCGCAGTAGAACATAAAGTATTTTGATGTATATTTATTTTTCAATATATTTAATTATTTAATATAATTGTGTGTATATATATATATATATATATATATATACAGGGTGTCCCATAAGTCCGGCATCATAGGAGAAATTCATATTTTTCTATTTCTACAAACCATAATTCATATTTTTCTCTTTCTACAGGCCATAATGTCTGTGAGTAAGGAAGAACGAATCCAGATAATTCGACTCATAAGAAATCGGAGTCAAAGAGAGGCCGCTGCTGAATTTAACAGACTGCATCCAGACCGCGAGCCAATAACACAGAGTTGTGTTAGCAGACTTGGTGCAAAGTTTAAGGAAACAGGATCCATAGAAGATAAACCTCGCAGTGGACCTTCAAGGAGGTCCACTGACGATGATACAGCGACTGCTATCGTGGTTCATTTTAACGGAAGTCCCAATAAGTCTCTTCGGCGATTGTCCGCCGGGACAGGAGTGTCGAAGAGTTGCATCCATCGCATTCTTCAGGCTCACAATTGGCATCCATATAAACTTCAGATCCTACAGAAATTAAGCGAAGATGATCCCAACTGGCGGATGGAATTTTGTGAGTGGGCTACGGAAAAATATGCTCGGGATGCCAATTTCCCGTCCACCATTCTGTTCAGTGACAAGGCTGTTTTTTATGAAAATGGTGAGGTAAATCGACAGAACACCCGCTACTGGTCTCAAAACAACCCTCACTGGTATACCTCTTCAAAGGAACAAGGTGCATCTCGGGTGATGGTATGGTGTGGCATTTGGAAGGATCGAATCATAGGCCCCCTCTTTTTTGATGAACATGTCACTGGAGGCACCTACCTACGTATGCTCAAGGAAGAAGCATTTCCCAGTGTCTTGAACGAAGAAGGAAATTTCCCAACATGGTTCCAGCAAGACGGCGCTCCTGCACATTACAGCACCCAAGTAAGGGAATACCTGTACCAACAATTCCCTTGTCATTGGATAGGACTTCGAGGGCCTGGGGAATGGCCAGCTAGACGCCCGGATCTCACGCCACTAGATTTTTATCTCTGGGGCCACTTGAAAGCGCTGGTATACGCAGAGAAAATTAGGAGTGTTGAACATTTGCGGCAGCGCATTATTGGGGCATGTAACACCATTACTCCTGACATCATTCACCGTGTGCCTGCTGACTGGGTATCACGTCTGAATTTGTGTATTGAAAACAATGGTGGACATATTGAGCACGTTCTGTAAATAAAAGCTTTTGTTTTGCCTTTTTTATTATTTTTCCTATGATGCCGGACTTATGGGACACCCTGTATATATATATATTATATATATATATATGGGATGAATTTCACAATAAAACACGTGAAATGAATGAATGCTGGAAACCCACAAGGAAAAAGAAAAACGATTCCAAGGTCTTTCGTGTATTCAAAGCTACACCTCGTCAGGGAATGAAGATAAAGGCGAGATGCCCATAAATATATACAACGTACAGGAAAAACAAAACAATTAGCACATACTTAACAAGGGTTAATGAGAGGCAAAAGAAATTTTAACATGATATCGTCAATTTTATACGTCCCCGCACTATTATTGAAAGTGTTTTTAAAATGAATAAATGCACATTCTAGAATATTTCTTTCTATTATATCTCTGTTTTTAACAAGCGCTTTAGAACTATCCCACTTGATGCTATGGTTACATCTATACATATGGTTAAATAAAGCATTGGAAGTATTAGCTGTTTTACACGCATATTTATGCTGTTTTACCCTAATATCTAACGTTTTACCGGTTTGGCCTATATATACTGAGTTACATTGTGTACATCCAATCAAATACACACAACCAACAACATTATCAAAGCTATTCTTTATTAGGCGTGATTTAACAGTATTATTATACTTAAAGATTACATTAATGCCAATTGCTTTAAGTACAGTTGGAAGGTTTTGAAAATTAACATGGTAAGGTAGGCTAAGGATATTTTTACGCTGAAATTCCTTTACAATTACATTATTATAATACCTATTCTTGGCTTTCTTAAGACAGTTATCTAAAAATGAAGTAGGATAACATAATTTAGTACCAATATTCATGATATTGCATAACTCGGAATCTAAAAATTCTGGACTGACAACTCTCAATGCTCGAAGAAACATAGCAGAGAAAATAGAGGATTTAATCGAAGGATGATGGTCAGAATAAAAATGCACATAAGAGTTATTATTAGTAGGCTTACGGTAGACTTCATATTTGAACTGATTAGAGCATCTCCAAGTTTTTAGATCAAGAAAAGATAGGCTTCCAACATTTTCTTTTTCAACTGTAAACTTAATAGATGGGACTAAATTGTTGAGCCTACGAAGAAATAAGTCCACATCCAAATTATTAGGCCAAAGGCATAAAATATCATCTATATACCTGTACAAAACCAGGTTAAAATTAACAATCGTAGGCTGTTGGTTGTGTGTATTCGATTGGATGTACACAATGTAACTCAGTATATATAGGCCAAACCGGTAAAACGTTAGATATTAGGGTAAAACAGCATAAATATGCGTGTAGAACAGCTAATACTTCCAATGCTTTATTTAACCATATGTATAGATGTAACCATAGCATCAAGTGGGATAGTTCTAAAGCGCTTGTTAAAAACAGAGATATAATAGAAAGAAATATTCTAGAATATGCATTTATTCATTTTAAAAACACTTTCAATAACAGTGCGGGGACGTATAAAATTGACGATATCATGTTAAAATTTCTTTTGCCTCTCATTAACCCTTGTTAAGTATGTGCTAATTGTTTTGTTTTTCCTGTACGTTGTATATATTTATGGGCATCTCGCCTTTATCTTCATTCCCTGAGAGGTGTAGCTTTGAATACACGAAAGGCCTTGGAATCGTTTTTCTTTTTCCTTGTGGGTTTGCAGCATATATATATATATATGTTTATTTTTCCTGTACTAATATGTTCATGAGTATACTCCTTCGTTTGGTATATTATTATTTTTTATTTTCAATATATTTAATATTATTATTTTCAATATATTTAATTATTTAATATAACTCTATATATTTTTTTCCTGTACTAATATATTGATGGTTGTACTCCATCGTTTTTTATATTATTATTTTTTGATTATATATATATTCCTCGTTCGTATTTCTTATGCTATTATTTTTTATTTTATTTTTTTGATCATATATATTCCATCGTTTGATTGTATATTTATTTTCTATATATTTCGTGAAAATGATTCCAATAGTTCGTCTAAATAAACAGAATGATGTAACGGTGTTTTATTTAACTCCTTTGGTTGTAAACAATATTATTATTTAATTATACCAAATGGCTGCCTTCTAAACCGCCTGACGGATTTCTAAGCCTCTGTCAAGAATATCTGAATAGCGTAATGTTGCAGCTGAAAAGATAATATGTACACCTGCCTTCTAGGTATTCTATGTCAACTGGCTGGTGAAGCCAACTGGTGGAAAGCCAACTGATGAGAACATATGCTTTAATTAATTAAATAGCGCATCCTGGCAACTCAACCCTAATAATGTACACCTGAACAAGCCATTTACGCCTTCCAAGAAGCCTTCTAAGCCAACTGGCGGATTAAGCCAGCTGGCTGTTTAGGAACTTATAAGACAGCGGGCGCACGGATGAACTCTCAATATGCGCTTGGCAGGAGCCGAGCGAACACTCTTCTCTCCTTCTCCTTTCTCTCTTAGGTTAGGTATACCCCTTTGGGGGTGAAGCCGTCCCACCTTTTTCCCCAAAAAGGTTAAGAGTTCCCCTTCATTGCATCTTGGGGATAACCCCTCTCCCCTTGTTGCATAACCCCCTCCCCCTTTGTTGCATAACCTCTTGCAACATTCCCCCTCCCCTTTGTTGCACGCCTCTTGCAACATTCCCCCTCCCCTTTGTTGCACGCCTCTTGCAACATTGATCGACATTTGCAATTGCATTGCAGTCTCTCCTTTTGAAACCATGCTACTAGACCTACCCTACATAAAGGCTACATTATATACTGTTGAACTTATGAATAAATAAATAATGTTTCACATGTATTGTGCTTATTGTGCTTATCTGTGGCTTGTACTTGGCTTGCCAGCATATCAGCAGGGCTAAAACATCGCTGGCCACTCGGACCAGCTGTCTTATGAAAATTACTGATCCTATGTGAAAACAACTGGTCTCGGGCCAACGGGCCAGCGGAAATTTTATACGCTGCTTCTAGCTACGGCTTATATGCCAATCTCAAACTAAATATATCTACGCTGTCTTTCCTTTCTCCGAATTCTAATGACTATCCAAAACGCTTTGACTAGCTCACTTCCAAAGTGGAAAACATTCTATCGCACTCTCCTTTCGCACAAATCTCCATTTTAGATGATTTTAATGTTCTCCACCAACTTTAGTTTTACTCCCATTTCACCGATATTCCTAGTGAACTAGCTTACAACTTTTTTATCCTGAATGACCTATAGAAGATTGGACAGCACCCTACTCATATCCTCGATCATCTTGAAGATACCCTAAACATTCTGGATTTATTTCTTACCACTCATCTTTCTTCTTAATCTGTCAAACCTTTTTCTCCATTGCGCTTCTCCGACCACAATCTCATATCTGTTTCCTGTCCTATTGCTACAGTTCAGTCATAAAATTAAAGCGTGAGTGATTGGGAGTTCCTTAGACAATACTTCTGTGATTTTCCATGGAATGATTACTGCTTCCGTCGCCCCAGCACTCCCATTGCGCCTTGTCTTATTGCTGTCTAGAACAGAGTGGAGGCTTTCAGAAGTTACCGTCTCCATCCAACTCCGAATTCTCACTTAGATTATATTTCTTCACGAAATCGTACAAAATCTGTTCTTCGACTTGCCAAAAATTCCTTCATCAGACAAAAATTCTCATTCTTCTCGCTCTCTCTAGCATGTAACCAAGAACTTCTCCAACGACTTTGCTTCTTCTTCTTCTTCTTTCCCTCCTCTTTTCCATGCCGACGGCTCAGTTGCCGTCGATTCTCCTGATAAAACTGAACTCTTCCCTCAAACTTTCGCCTGGAACTCATCCCTGGACGATTCCGGTGCTATTCCTCCGTCTCCTCCTTCCTCTGCCATAATTATGTCTGAAATTAGAATCTCTTCTAAAGATGTTTTTTCTGCCATATCTAGGCTCAACTCTAGGAAGTCGTAAGTTCGTGATGATGTTCCTCCTGTTGTTCTTAAGAACTGTGCTTCTCTACTGACACCCTACCTAGGCAAACTCTTTCGTCTTTGTTTTTTATGTTGTACTTTTCCTTCCTGCTGAAAGTTCACTTTCATTCAGCCTGTCCCGAAGAACTAGCGTCCATTTCCTTTGATGTTGCCTTTCTAAAGTTTTTGAATCTATCCTTCATAGAAAGATTCTTAAATACTTCTCTACTCACAATCTTCTTTAAGATCGTCAGTATGGTCTCCGCAAGGGGCGCTCTACTGGCGATCATCTTGCATATCTTTCTAACTCTAGATCATCCTCCTTTCGGGATTTCGGTGAAAACTTTTTATTGCGTTTGACATGTCAAAAGATTTTGATAGAGTTTGACACAAATCTTTAATTTCGAAACTGCTCTCCTTCGGTTTCTATCATTCAATCTGTGCCTTCATCTTTGATTTCCTTTCTGGCCGATCTATAGCTACGGTTGTAGATGGCTACTGTTCTTCTTGTAAAGCTATTAATAGTGGTGTTCCTCAGGGTTCTGTCCTATCACCCACTCTTTTTCTCTTATTTATCAATGTTCTATTAATTCTCACTTCCTGTCCTATTCACTCCTATGCCGATGATTCCACTCTTCACTTCTCCACCCGCTTCCCAAAGAGTCCATCACAGCAGTCACTTCATGATTCGCGTAGGACGGCTATGGGACACCTGACCTCTGATCTTTCTACTATATCTGATTGAGGCACAGAAAACCTTGTGGCTTTCAATGCCTCAAAAACTCGGTTCCTTCACCTGTCTACTCGCCACAATCTTCCACACGACTATCCCCTTACCTTCAACACTACATAACTCAATCTTTCCTCTTCTCTTAACATTCTTGGCGTTTCCTTTTCTGTGATCTTTTCTGGAAAGGCCACATATATTCTTTTTCTAAAACTGTTTCTTAGAGGTTAGGCGTGTTGTACCGGTTCCGCGGTTTCTTCATCCCCACTCAGTTTGTGTCCCTGTACAGGGACCCCTGTATGGAGTACGCTTTTCATGTGAGAGGTGCCTCAACCCACACAGCCGTACTTGCCCGGGTGGAATCAAAAGCTTTTCGTCGCATCAATTCCCTGCCTCTTACTAACTAGTTTCAATCCTTCTCTCTTCGCCGCAATTATGCCTCACTATCTTTCTACTATCTCCATTATAACGGACACTGCTCTTCTGAACCCTCTAACTGCATGCATCCTTCTTTAAAGAGGACTTTTGACACATTCTCATTCCTTTTCTGTGTAACTGTCTAACGCAAGGGTTAATCGGAATTTTCAAGCTTTCATCAACTCAACCGGTAAACTTCGGAACAATCTTCCTGAATCCATCTTTTCCCCTGTCTATAAGTTCAAATCTTTCAACCTTAGACCTTGATTTTGGCTCTGTTCTTCCTCTGTCGGAGGGGCGAAGGCGTTTTTGCCGGCATTTTCCCTTTGGCTCCTCCTTCCTATGTATATATATATATAAACTAATTTCACAAGCATGAAACGTTCCATAGAAGATTTAATTAAATAATCACATTTTAAAATTAAATAGACGAACTTTCGTGCAAGCCGGAGTACTATAGATCAAATTTCAGCCATAAGACAATATCTTGAGAAGAGCCGAGAATTTAATTTGGACCGCTTCATATGTTTTACGGATCTGGAGAAGGCATTTGATAGTGTGCCCAGGGAGAAGCTGTGGGCGGTTCTGAGTGAGAGAGTGCCACCCAGACTTCTGAGAGCAGTAATGAGCACCTATAGGGTCTCCCAGAGCACGGTGGTGGGATCGGAGAAATAGTTTGATGTAAGTACAGGAGTTAAAGAAGGGAGTGTTCTCTCACCCATTTTATAACTGAGGAAATTGAAGAGGCAATGGAAATTTTTGGATATGCTGATGATGTGGCTGTTGGGACTAACACAGCACAATCCCTGGAGAGAATTATGCAGAGGTGGGATGAGAGGTTGAGGGAGCATGGACTGAAATTGAATTATAATAAAACTGAATATGTGGTGGTAACGAGGGGAGCGAACGAGGATGGAATCTTTGTTGGGGGAAGGGAAATGGAAAAGACGGACACATTTAAATACCTTGGTAGTGTGATCGAAAATGATGCGGGTATGGATGTAGAGGTGAGTGAAAGAATTGCTAAATATAGCAGAAATGTTTCCTTCCTGTACCCATATTGAAAGACCAAAACATCCCTAAAAAGGTAAAGACGCATATATACTCAACAATATTGAAACCAATCTTATTATACGGCAGCGAGACTTGGGCCCTAACCACAAGGACGAGGGGAAAACTGCAAGCAGCTGAAATGAGGGTCCTGAGATTGATAGAAGGAGTAAGTAGATTGGATAAAATAAGAAACACTGAAATATTTAGGCGATTGGGTGTAACTTCGGTTAATGAGAATATTGAGAGGAACCAACTGAGATGGTACGGGCATGTCCAACGAATGCCGATGGAAAGGACAGCAAGAAGAATGCTGGAATGGGCCCCTCAAAACAGAAGACCAGTTGGAAGACTCGAGATCCGATGGATGGATAACATCAAGAGTGCTGTCGAGAAGTGTGGAATCAGTCTCCAACGGGCGAACTTGATGTGTGGAGATCGTGAGGCATGGAGGGGTCTCGTCCGAGGGCTCCCAACTGACAGACCGCTTTAGGTCTACCAGGCGCCTGGTAAGAAAGGTGAGAAAAGACGAACTAAGTAATACCTAATGGTGAAGCAGTCTGAAAATAATGTATACGGACTAATTACTCCCAGTATAAGTAAAGTAATATAATAATAGAATTAATATATATATATATATATATATATATATATATACAGTATATATATATATATATGCTAGAAACCCACAAGAAAAAAAAAGGATTCCAAGTCCTTTCGTGTATTCAGAGCTACACCTCGTCAGGGAATGAAGATAAAAGGCGAGATGCCCATAAATATATACAACGTACAGGAAAAACAAAACAATTAGCAGATACTTAACAAGGGTTAATGAGAGGCAAAAGAAATTTTAACAAGATTAACCGGTTGGAGTAGGCCTACTATAATTGCTGAATGAAATGATACGAATTGATTCGAGGTCACCAGTTTGGAATACACCCAAACAATTAGTAAGGTTATAAAAATCACCTTGTTGTTTTGTATTTAATTAAGAAAATAAAATCATTTATTTGTTCACAGTGAAATAACAAATGCAATGACTGATTATAGTGATTAACAATTATATAACGGCATTTATAGTATGCTAAATATGACAGAGGATTAGCAAATAAGGAAATGGCTATACAGATTAATTGTTAAGTAATACACTCATTTATGGTAGGCTAATGATATGCTTAAGTGGAACAAAGAATGGGACTAGTAATGATATAAAGAAATGCAAGTGCGTTGGCGCACTGAATGGATTAGGCCATCAGTAATGAAAATGCGTAAAAGATCACGTAAGCAAACGGATGCAAAGTAAAAATGAATTACATGAAAGAACGCAATAGCAGAGTGATACAATTACGGTATTGGATAGAACACTATGAATCGGAAGAGGAAATAAACCTACTGCAGTTTGGATGAGAGAGTTAGTCTGATGCACAATTAATAATTATACGAAGTATCACCATAACAGTGTGATACACAATTATTCAATTATTGTATTGGAATGACACTTGCATTAGGAATAGGCCTACTGCATGTTTTAACGAGAGAGTTAGTTTGAACGTTATCGAAACACTTTAGTATAGCCTAGTCGCTCCGTAGGCTTCACGAGAGTTGCTTAAGAAAGAGGCACAAAGATCTTACCGACACTGTTGAAATACCTCTCGGGATGAAGAGTTACTTGAAGGTTGACCTTGTACTGTGTAGGCCCGAGGTGTCGCTAACCGTCCGGTGTTTTGCACGTCGAGGTTGATCTTGTAGATTGGGGATTGGAAGCCTGATGTGAAGTTGACCGTCCTGTATTCCGCACGTCGAGGATGACCTTCAGAACGGTAGCGGACTTGTTGAACGGGCGCCGATCGACTTGAGGTGAAGGATGAGTTAAACCAGGGTTAGAAGGATGTCGCTTCGAGTATTGATTCGCGTCGTGTATTGTTGGGAGGTTGCTTGAAGGACGTCGACGGGCTGGGATCGAACGGCGCTGTGTTTCGAAGGAGTGCTTCTGCAGGTTGACGGTGGAAGGTCTTACTTGATAATAAATCGGAGCCTTGAAGGAATAGCAGGCCGCTCTCCGGCGAAAGCCGGAGAGCGAGTTTCGTGAAGAGTGTTGCTGCTGACGAAGGTTGCGAACAAGACGAGGAAATGACAAGCGAAAAGTGAGGCAGAATTAAGGAAGCTGCATTTTATAGTTCTTAGTGACGTCCTCTGGTGGACGCTTCAGGAAATACCACAGCATCCGTATTTTCTGTGGGCCTGTTTCATGCCCACGTGTAGCTGTAACGGCTGTTTTTTATTCCATGATATTTGAGAATGGCGGGGAAAGGAAATTCCGTTGTTTGCCCGGTACACACACACACACACACATATATATATACACAATGTACATATCAGGAGAAAAATTATGCATGAGAGCGTTGTTCCCTGCATGCACAAGCAATCCTTCGATCCCTCTTTAAGAAACTGATCCGTAAACGCACTGAAAACGATACCGTGCCACCCTGGAGTGGTATGGGCATTGATAAGACTCGACGGGTTGGTGCTTGGTTTCAACGTGGGCGTGCGGTTGGTGCGCGTGGTTGTGTGGCGGGTGCGCGTGGGCGTGTTGTATTCGGATTTCTGGTATCGCCCTTGGGACCTCTGCGACCTGCGGACCTCCCCAGAGAGGCTACGTTGCCTTTAAATATAACTCATAAACGCTCATGAAGTCTACCCTTAACCTAACCTAACCTTCCCCTTTCCCCCTCAAATACACCTCACAAAAGGGCGTGAGGACCTCGTAAAGTCATCCTGTCAAAATTTTCCGCCTACATTTTGGCCACTATATTGTTGATGAAATCCTGAAGGGATTGTGAGAAAGTTGCATAATTTATTACAGTTTCTGTGTTTTTTGTTGAAAATGAATTAAGTGATGTTAAATTATACCCGAAACATCTAAAATAGCTGCGTTAAACACTACGTTAAGGATTGCGGCCTTCATGTTGTGTTAGAGAGTAAAGATAATGCTGAAAACACTCCATTCAGAATATTTCGTCCATGGTAAACTAGATGACATGACGCTGCAAATAAATTTTCATCGAATGCTTTGTGTAAAACAATTGTTTTTAAAATGTAATACAATTCAGCAGATTTGATCTATATTTTTCAGTTTTGGAAGTCAGCTTTAATATTTAATTAATTACGTAAGCTAACTGTAACTCGACATTTTCAATTGCAGAAGATGCTGAAATAACTTATTTCTTAATGAGGAGAATTATAAATGGAAGTCTCGTGAACAACTGTTAATTAATATTTCATATGTTTTGAATTCGATAACTGATTTACTTATACTGTAAGTAAATATAGACATGTTTTTTCCAGACAAATAAATAACACTTAGTTTTATTCAGTTTTTAGATGCATCCGCATCATTTTGCTTCTTTAATTACAACTGAAGCCAAGAAGAATAAAAAAAGAAGTCGTTGCTCCTTTGAGAAGAATTTCTTCATTTATTTCTGACGTTAAAGTTATTGACTAAAACGTGGGTTTGTATAAAATTTCTATCTTCATGAAAATATTAAATAAATAAATATAAGTACGCCTGAAGTTCCGAACCCCGTTCACCCCCTGACATATTTACACTGATGATATTTTGTCGAAAGTAAAGAAAGTTTCGGCTGTGGAGCATGAAAGTAATATACAAACACCTCATATTATGTAAACTCATGAACGCATATTATCTTGGGACACTCGCAATATACATGCACGCAATCATCATACATTCGATTATACTTACATACTGTGAAGTTTTATGTAAGCATTCACACGCAAATTGTTTATTTGTCCCAATAAATAGCCTAATGCGTGTGTAACTTTATGTGAATAGAACAGAAGTGCGTATAACCGCATATAGCTTCGTCCTTGTATTTTTGTTAAACAATGTACAACTTACGTCTAGGCTATAAGAATTATGATAAAACTATTTCTTTTATATCCTATGTTGTAGAAATATTTTTGTGAGATTTTCTCTTCCCTGTTTCTCACTGTTTCTTGTGAAAATGAGGGAAATTCAAGGAAATGATTAAGATGGCTTAGAACAACGAAAGGAAGACAAATAATGGAATTAATACTGTAATAAGGTACATTAAACCCCGAGACGTCACTGGAATGAATTTTCATCTGCCTTGGTCTAACTCTAACGTAAAGAACGAATTTTTAAGGGTTCAAAGAAACCCTGTAAAAGATTTTGCACCTTTCTAAAATTTATTTAACCTGTGCCTGTAAAGGCACTAAACAGAAAGGGAAGGTCCTGCGCTGTGCAGTGCGATTTTGTGGATCTAATATAAAAGTTCCTTTTGCTAATTTGAATGAAAATAATAAGCAAGCAGAACCTGTAGTGAAGAATTTTTGCAAGTAGCTTTATTTTACTTCTTACAAATAAGAACAAAAATCCTTTGTTAAAAAATAAAATATAAGTTACATAAAATTTTACAATATTTTTCAATATTTTTCTGTACAATTTATATATCTAATATGGTACTAATATATCCGCAATATTCTAATGTGAATATGCCCTTGGAAGCATGAAAGCTTTTTAAGCAAAATTAATAGAATTCAGTTTATTCAGTTTTATTAAAAATGGCAAGTAATAAGAAGAAGAAGAAGAAGAAGAAGAAGAAGAAGAAGAAGAAGAAGAAGAAGGTAAAAAATTACAAAAGTAGTGTTTGATTATTTAACACACTGATATGCTTAATGAAAAAAATATTACGATAAATTGTGAAATTAGAAGCGCTTCATGAAATTAGCATATTTTGGATAGTTAATTACAAAATAGGAACTTAATTACTATAGTAATAATAGCAGTAGTGAATTTACACATCGGTAGGAGCTAATGAAGTACTTTTTCAGTGATTTGCGAAATATCATAGATTTAGTGATGAAGACAGTCTGTCATAGGAATTTCACTCCACACATCTGCCTCTTTGAAAGGGAGTGTATTTCCTGCAGCTTCTATTGTATAGTTTGGTTTGCATATAAATTCTCTTGAAAATCTACAGTATTCTCTCATGATAGTGTATTTGATGGGGGATGATTGCTCTTTCAGTGGATGATGTATGTTGATTTTTATTCATAACTTTTAACATATTGACAGCAACATTGAAATTATGCAAGTCATTTAGTTTTAAAATATTTAGCTCTTTAAACAATGGGGAGGTGTGACTTTGTTATCATTATTTGAGAGGGATCGCAAGCATTGTTTTTATGAATGCCTTATACAGTATATTGTAGTTCTTTGAACTACTCCATCTTGTAATGCAATATAATAAGTGCGGGTGGATGAAGAAATAATACACGGTAGGGAGTGTGTTTTGAGAATACTTTTTTTAGTTTAACTAATGTACTGTGAATAAAAATCATTATATCCTATATATATGCTGTACATTTTAGGGTGGGTTGATCGTATAGAGGTGGATTTTTTTAACCTGATATTGGTAGGGTATGCGACGGTTGCCTTTTGATATAGGTAATAAAATCTAACAATATGAACGTGCTGTCACCGGCGACCTCTTAGTTTATGATATGGTACGAGCCACCCATACAGAAGATAGATTAGTCTTCCATTTTTCTCTCGCAAATTTGATGTCAGCTGGGTGTGCGTTGGTTGTCCAGTGTTATAGGCAGGAACATATAGCAACACCAACTTGCTCCGACTTCATCTTCAATTGCCACCAGTGACCTTTCTGTATAAGAGATAACACGAGTAGGCCGGGTCGTTTTTGCTTGAAAACATTTTTTGGGGAAGTTTAATTTACCCTGTATTACGAAAGTTTGTGTACCTACATAGAAGTATCATGACAAAGTTTCAAGCTTTTATATAAATATTTTGAGGTTCCACAAGTCACTTAAAGTTTTGGTGATTTTTTCTGATACTCCGTATAGTAAACTACGGCTCTTTGCTGACTTGCCATGATAGTTCAAAAGGCAAATCACTCAGAATTCATCACGAGGAGGTGGCTGTCGGTCGAATTCCACACCATGCCCAGCCCAACCTCCCTTCCATTAGTTTTTACATGTAGTTTATTGACATTTATATTCGCATTTTGACTCAAATGTAGGCATGTTTGATCTTGAAGCATTTCTTGCCTTTATAAACCAATTCTTTTTTCCTGGCCACAGACAGAAGCTGATGCTTTTGTTACAAGTTTGACATGTCTTTCCACAGCTTGTGAATGACATGGGTACTTTTTCAATGGAGGGTTAGTTTCATCACCCCTTACGATAAGCTCTAACTGGGTGTTTGTCAAGCTTTTTCTCAGAGGTGGTTCATGTCTTGGGTAGTCTCCAAATCGAATTAAATCTGTGTAGTCTCTTGCCAGGAAATTAATTTTAGGCCGTCTAAATTCTCTAATGCCCGAGGACACACTTTCCCTGGCTAAAAGAATGCGCCGGAAAGCTAACTCTCTCATCACTTGTCTTTTCTCAAATAACATCGAGACCAATAAAGTTTGTGGGTGAGCAAAATATGCCCCTCTTTCAATAACAGGATCAATGACTGCCTTAAGCTCATCAGATAAGTATCTTGAACTAGATATCATAAACCAGAGGTGCCTTGGTTCCTGGTAATAGTAAGGATTTCGCTTTATATTAAACCACGTTGGGGCATAAACGCGAACAATGAATTCGGTCAGAGTTTTCAAGTTTTCTGACGGCTTTTTGGTCGCAACATAAAGTCTAACTATCCTGTTGGCTGTCGTACGCCATCTGGCATGGTTCAAAGAACCTGGGTTGCGGTTTTCAAGGTTTTGGGAACATTGGCCTTCTAAGACTGCATTACAAATTTCCATGAGATACTTTTGATCTTGACTTAGATCGAGATCCCCCGGAATAGAAGGCAAATTACTTGATTTGATTGCTTCAAACTTAACAACTGGCATCTTTTCGCACGCAGTAAGACTTTTGCCAACATTTTCAGCAAGGGCTTTTGGTCCTTTGGTTTTACCATCCAAATAATTAAACAAATGGCGGAGAGGTAGCTCATTTGTATGCAGCAAACATACAAACCAATGAAAAGGAGTATTGTAGTGTACCTCTAGTTGCCTGATAACTCCATTATGTATGCCAGTGTTTGCATTGGTTCTATCACATCCAATGACCTTTAGATTGTCTACCTTAATATTGTTACTGTTAAGAAACTTTATCACTCCCTTAGAAATGTTAGTTGAATTTCCAGTCACAGGAGTGAAGTGCCCAAGATATTTTGATTCTGGTTCAGCTATAAGCGTGATGTGTTCCTCAGTAATTGTTGTACTGTAGTACCTCCCATCCTTACAGATATTTGCTTTAGTTAAGTCCTTTCTTCCATCAAAATACAATGTTTCTATACTTTCTTCACTTCATTTACTCAACTCTCTGATCTTCTTTCTCTGCCGTCTCACCTTATTCTTATCCACAACATTGTGATAATCTTCAGAGGTAATTAGACCAAAATCTTCCAGAACAGCAGAGGCAACGGCTGCACCAGCTCTGTCTGATATTCCGAATCGGTCACAAGTTTTTGCTAATGAAGGCAATTTGCGAGTGAGCTTATGTGCTTCACCTGATTTCTTTATACCTTCCTCAATGTGATCATCATCATTATCACGCTCTCTATCTGTATCTGTTGATGTGTCAGAATTAGGAATTGTATGAAAGTTATCCCAGTCCATTGGCTCTTCCCTGGAAGTGGATGGGTTATTGATATTTCCATCTTCAATGTTTTTAGAAAATCGTGCTCTTTCTTGTTCTTTATGCTCAGATCTTATTTGTAGTTTCTTCGTTGTCTGTAAATCAATACTGCCTATTGCCATTTTTCGTGTACCTCTTTGGTCAATTAGGAAAGAACGTTCCAAGGCAGGAACTTTTAGCTCTTTTTCACAAGTGCAAGAAAACAGATCATGGCATTTGCAGGCAGCAATATCAAAAAGCCTTTGATTTTTGGATTTGAACGCGGTCAGTTTAGATTCAAAATCTTTGCTTTTTCTACCAGTCTTCATCATATTTTTAGATTTTTCATGACAATCCTTTACTCTGGCTAATATTTTCTGTTCTGATATTGTTTGAATTGATGCACTTTTCCAGATCTCTTTTACCTTTGATGCAACTATTCTTGCCACATCATTAGCATTTGGCTCTTTTTTCCCCTCACTAGCTATAAGTAAGAGATATATTGTTTGTAAATATTCTTTTAAAAGGTCTTCATGTAGGGGAAGTTGATTTCCACTGAGCTCAGCTTTTCCAAAAAGGGAAACAACTGGACTCATGATTTTTTCAACAGTTGCTTTCACTACGGCCTCAGTCATTTCGGATAATTTGGGAAAGTCACTCTGTTAGTGTAAGAAAGCGTATTTAACTATTCAAATAATCAATTCTGAAAAGAAAAATTGTATATATAAATTATATATACAGTATATTCTGGACAAAACACAGTCAAGAAAAAACTTAATAGCAACAAGAATACAAAAAATACAAGAAAATCTTAATAAAAAATCATAATTGCCAAATAATTAATAAAGTTTACGTATTTAAATAAAGTTTTAAAAGTTTTAAAGTTTTTTGTAATGTTTTACGTTTTACTTGCAATTTTCAGAGGCCTTGCGGAACATCTGAAACTTGATCAATTTAGTTTTTTTAATCATTGTTGAGCATTTATAGTGCATCTACAAATTTCTAGGACACAGGCATGTGGAAATTCACAAATTTAATTTTTCGATCCGGCCTAAGCACGAGAGCCACCCAACCAAAGGTGAACTATCGGCGTCCAACAATGCTTTTAACTAATTCCAGGTAATTTGATTTTTAGCAGTAATTGAAAATATGTAGGTATATTATATATTGGCATTATTTTTATATGCAACACTCAGCTGAAGCGAGATTCTAACTCTCGAATCATCCAAAACTCACCATGTCGAGTTCCTCCCGTGCCCATCCAACCACCCTACACTGGACACATTTACTCAATTACTATAGCAACTTGTAGTCCTTTTTATAATCCAGAACCCCCATGATCTTTTGCGATTCTATCATAGTTTCAACCTAATGAAGCCATCTCTTCGCAAAGCGCCACACACAGATGATGATGCTTCTGTCATCACCTTGACACATATCTCTCCAGCTTGTGTGTGGTATGGCATCTCGAATTTGAAAGTCAAGAGATGAGTTCCATTTTTGAAGACTGATTGGAGTTTATCATCGTCGATGTACGTTGTGAGCGGCAGCTTTGTTCTCTCAAGAATATTCCAATCGATCATATCCGTGTGATCGCATGCACTGACATTGATCTTCGGAAGTCTGAATTTCCTGATGATATTCGAAATACGTTGCCGTCGCTGAGATAGAGCTGCTTGAATTCTACGTAGTGCTAACTCTCGGATGTTATTTCGCTCATCAGGAAGCATTGCCAGCAGCAAGTTTCATGGATGGACAAAAAATACGTTGTGCTCAGTCACAGCATCAATAAATTTTCACTCCTTTCCTTGAAGATAACGAGAACATTTCATCTACAGAAACAAATTCCTTGCTCCATTTTTGCAAGAGGGAACAGTTTTGATGCTGAAATCCAAGTGCGTAGACAGTTGTCACGTAGGTTTGCTGTTGTTAGCAATCGAAAATGTGACATTAAGGCAGGATTACGTTGTGCAAGTTCCATTGAACATTGTCCTCATGATACAGCCTGACACATCTGGTATAAATAATTTTGATCTTTGCCAAGATCCTTTGCATTGGCTACATTTGGTAATGATTCATAAAACTTAACTGGTTGAAACTGCACCATTGGCAAGTAACTTCTGGCACTTGACTAGTTCTTTGTCTGTTGGACCTTGAGTTCATGCCTTACACCATCAAGGTGTTGAATCAGGTACCGTAGCGGCAACTCAAGTTCAAGAAGGCGAATAGCTTCATCGTTAGCACCTGTGTTTACGTTAGTGCCATCACACCCAACAGCTACAATAAATTCTATTACGACCCGTTTGTCCTCCAGCCAGCGTGTGATTTCAGTATGAATGCTTCTCGCTGTACCCGATGAAACAGTGATGTGTCCGAGGTATACTGAATTTGGCTCTTTGACAAGGTTTATTGGGGTTGTTTAACCTCCTTCGCAACATCTAAGGTCATATAACGGAGGGGACCTACAGCTTTACTGTTTTTCCCTCTCGTCTTATTTTATTTTTATCAATAATCATACTTTTGTCAACTTCTTTAATAATACTGAGGTCTAAGAAATGTTTTCTCAACTTTTGGTACCTTTCATTCTTGAGGACAATTACACAGTTACACAGTGATACACACACAGCATCCACCTGACACTTACATGTATCAAAGTCAAATAATGTGTTCGCCGCTTCCCTGAACCTCACAATTTGAGCCTTGAAGGTGTCTTTGTTTTAGCGCTGGCTTTTGGTAGGGTTTGAAGATCTTTCGACATTTTGAATGATATTTTCTGATATTTTCTACGATTCGTTTGTGAGAAATGATGGGAATGCTTGCTCTGTGACATATTTTTTTCAATATCAAATAAGTGGACTGTTTCTATCCAAAACAATTTAATTTTAAATAAGAATTGTTACAAGTAAATCACATAGTTCAGTGGTTATTAATAATTATATACAAAATAATTTCATATAATTACTTATGCTGCATTAGTGCAGAACAACTAACTATTTAAGTAAACTTTAGAATATGAGATTTATCAAGACTCTCTAATGGAAAATGATTTTTCAGTTTACTCTGTACTGTGCCATTTCCAGTTCTTATTAAGAGCTCTAAGCTTCATCTCAATTCATGGTCTTCACTCAAATGTCTTTCGTAGTCTCACTCGCTTAACATACAGTACGTATGAATACGTATAGCGCCCGGTAGTTCTGTAGTTTCGGTGGCGGACTTTAAGCGGTGAGGCTCTGATTCGTTATCATACGCTGGTTTTTTTGGGGGGGTTGAGCCAGCCACCTACCCTGTTTCTACTCCGGTTCAGGTGAACCTTGGGGCACACTCACCCCGACGTAGTTGGTAAATGAGCTTCCTGGATGTCACCTTTCGAATTAGCATTCTAATTGATTCTTTGTTTGCATAAAAATTATTATTTATGAATAATAAGTGAGAAATAATTTACTAAAAATGGTTCAAACTATAGAACAATCCCAGTGTCCTATATTTGGGAACCCTTATTATATGTCTCATAATAGTTTACAGACTTACGAATCAGTCATGAAGCACTGCCTAATGCTGACAATGTGTTCAGCATCTTACGTTCCTACATTATCGACAGAAAATGTAGAAAATGTTGCTAGTGAAGTGGAAAAAATGTGGGCTACATTAAGTATACCCATTATTTCACACCAACAAGTTGTGGCAAAAATCAAAGCTTATCATGCTAAATATCGAAAAAATTTGAGACCCTACAAGCCGCGAAAAGATAATGATTCTTATAAATTCAGGACAACCAATTTCAGAAAATAAGCTTCAAAGCTATTTGACATTGCCACTTGCAAATATAGTAAAGTCTGTAATTGTCCAAAAGAGCGTAAGGTGCGGAAAGAATCGAATTCCTGAATGATCAGTGAAGTGCAAGAAAAATGATCATAGGGAGTGTTGATCAAAAGAAAACACAACAGATGAGAAAAAGCTTGAAACGAAAAGAAGAATTTCAAGAAAGAATGTCAAAAGCTACACGAACAACGGTTGCTACAGCAAATATTTAGATGACCTCGTCTTCATATACTGTACTGATTCTGATGCAAGTGAAGCTTTTTCCCAACGAAAACCCTTATATCTATAGTATGAAACCAAATGAACCTTGAAACTTCCCAGCCATCATCTTCAGGACACTGTCCCAGAGTTAAGCTCTCAACACTAGCTAGAGAGACCGATTAGCACAACATATCACATAGAGGTACTGCAGCAATAGCTTCAGCGGTCCTACAGGATGTTGGCATTATTTCCGAGACTAATAGAACAATGATTATTAATAAAAATAAGATAAGGCGAGAAAGAGAGAAGAAGAGAGAACAATCGCCAAGTTTCGGCAGTACAAATGCCATCCGAAGATTGTACTTTGATGGAAGAAAGGACAAAACCAAGGCCAATATGAAAAAAGGAAACAAGTACTCTGTTGAAAATATCACCGAAGAACATGTATCTCTCATCTTAGAACCAAGATCGGAATACCTTGCTCATATTACTGTTTCATCAGGAACAGCACGTGCAATAGAAACCGGCATCATAGAGTGCCTACAAGAGAAAGATTTTCAAATGGTTTCTATTGCAGCAATAGGATGCGATGGTACTAATGTCAATACCGGTCCCAAAGGTGGAGTAATTCCTTGTTTGAACAGCGCTCAGGTCGTCCTCTATAGTGGATTATTTGTTTATTGCATACTAATGAGTTACCATTACGATATCTACAACAAATTGATGGTGTGACACATGGTCCAAACGCTGTTTCTCGTCCCATTGGCAAAGCACTCATTCATTGGTACACAAACATGATTTATACAATGCATCAACATTTACATGAAAAACCTAGAAAATTAATTTCTAGACTAACATGTACAGTTCCCCGCATATGTAATGTTCTTCGCCTCACAGACGACTCCAGACATGTGGCAACGCCGCAGCGATAGTGAAGGTACCCAAATAGGGGAAGGTGGGGTGGAGGGGGGACAACCGAGTCCAACAACATACAGTATAACATTGACATATAGGTAAGGCGCCGTTGAAAAATTACTTAACGCTATTTTTCCTAAAACCTGACCACCACCCCCATAACGTTCCGTAACGTGTAGGGTGTGAGGTGGGGGAAGTGTTACATAACATCTTAGGGGTACCTGGTCTGGCGTTACAGAACGTTCCTGGGGGATCTAGGATGTCAAGTTCTAGCAAAAATAGCGTTACGTAGTTTTTGAACGGCCCCTAATTATAATGTAATATTTGTGTTCATAAAGATAAACAATTAATATGATCGTGAACAGCGTTGAACTCCATGTTTACTAGTCTTATACAGTAATAAAGTTCCATTATAATTACTGCAAGTCTATATGAACAGATACCATAATAACTTTTTATATACTAGTGAATTTGAATAAAAAATAGGCATTACACAACCATCCTCCACGCTCTCTCATTCCCCTTCCCCACCCACCAGTCTCGCGTATATTAAATCATTATGTAACAATACTAATAAAGCTGTTTGTAGAGTCCGAGTGCAGCTTTAAACCTTTACTAACTTACGGATCTACACGATTATATACAGTATACATGTATGGACATTGAGCGAGAAAAAGATTGAGACGTGTGAGAGAGAGCGAGGTAGAGGGGCAGAGTTAGTGTGAAATGGCTTATCGATTGTTACACAAAGAACTTGTTAACAGTTTCGATCTGCCTAACAGTATATGATTATCAAAATCACATAAGAATAATCCACTGTTATACTAGCATAAACATATTTATACGAGTATATACTTATAAATTCATACAATATTATACTGATGTTTGTGAAATGACGTTAATGGGCCAAACCGTGGTGTTGACATGGTTACTTGCTGTCGCCGTCCAGGAGAGACTACATATGGACGTGTCAGTGGAAACCGTAAGGTGACAGTTGCATGAAGCAGAATATCACCACCGGTTTGTGGCTGATGCCTATTATATTAATAGTGTTTACCAGATTTTATTTGTATTATCAAAGTGGAGAGATAATGATTTAATCACGATGGACAGATAAACCCATTAATGTTTTCCAGATTTCCTGTTGTATTATCAATGTGGAGATATTATTAGATCTTAACAAGGAATATACAGTATATATACAATAAAACATCAATTCTTTATTACAACAAATATGCAATGGTTGAGAATGTTTTACCAAATAGTTTATCATACAAAATGATAAAGTCATAGATAATGCTCACAATTTGCCATAGATTAACATAAATGGCACAGCTATACCCGGTTCATAGTTAGTATTTGGTCCATCCCCCATTATTGTCTATTACATCTTGTAATCTGTGTGGCATAGATGCAACATGGTTATTTATGATGTGTGGGTTCCTTCGGAACATTTCCCACTCAGCCATAGTGTGATCCAGCAGCTGGCGGCTGGTCCGCTCCTGCCCAGGCTCCCACGAGTTCACCACATTCCCCCACGCGTTCTCAATGGGGTTGAGGTCACACCCCTTACTAGGCCAGTCCAGTGGTTTTAGATTTCGCTGCTTCTCAAACCACCTTCTAACAATCCTGGCGGTGTGGATGGGAGAGTTGTCCTGCAAATGGATTTTAAATATTAAAAGTAAAATTATATCTCATCCATACGCTTCATTAGTAACCCCTATGTATTAGGGGATTCTCTCAGCTAAATGTAATTGTGCGCCGTTATAAAAATAATAGTCATAGACCATGTCAGTAACCATGTCAACACCTCGGTTTGGCCCATCAACGTCATTTCACAAACATTAGTATAATATTGTACGAGTTTATAAGTATATATACTGTAAACCAGGTTAATTTCGCGGCAGCAAATTTTCGCTCTTTCATATCCTTCTACGAGTTTGCGGCATCATAATTTCGCTGTCAACAGTTGCTAGTTATAATCTTACAGATTAAAATGACGTCATGAATGACGACATTTATTCTGGACTGTGATTGGTCAAGGTTGAGGTCGTATATCAAGGCAAGTTTTACCTCTAGTATGCGGATTAAGTTTTAGCAGCACTCAACGTAAATGAATCTCTCATTAAGATAGATTTGAAGTTCTTCACACTGAAACCTATTCATGCTGAATGGATTGTCTCTGCATGGGATAGAAAACCTAAACAAAATGAGGGAGACCATTCGGAAGGGTTGGGAAATTAATGGCATTCATGGCGTTCTTGTTGTACACTCATGTACAGTAATAATACAGTATTATTTAAAATGTTTTTACTGCTTTTACTTTACAATGTTTTCGGAAAAGGCCCACAATGTTTTATTATAATATACTGAATTTACTTTTCAAATAAAGTATTTCAATGATTTAAGTTTTATTTTCTTACTATCTTCCAAAGATTAGTTTAAATTTTAGAATTTTCGCCTGCTGAATATTTTCGCATAAACTATAGCCTACACGAAAAACGCGAAAATTTCCTGCAGGCGAACATTTCGCATTCACTAGTCTTTAAAAAGTTCTATTGTAGTAGCTCTTCATATAGATTTGCAGTAATCATAATGGAACCTTATTACTGTATAAGACGAGTAAACTACATGGAGTTGACCGCTGTTCACGATTATATTAATTGTTTATATTTATGAACACAGACATTACATTATAATTACCTGTAGGTCAATGACTGCTCAGTCAATTGTCCTTTAGATATATATGTCTGTGTTATATGTTGTTGGACTCGGTTGTACCTCCTCCACCCCACCTTCCCCCAGTTGGGGTACCTTGACTAACACTGCGGCGCTGCCACATGTACGGAGTCGCCTGCGAGGCAAGGAACATTACATATACGAGCAACTGTACGTATGTAACTTTTGAGAGTATAATTTTAATCCAGAACTCTGCGATACCTTCACAATCACAACTGGTTAATTCTTTATATCGAGAGTCATCGTTTTAAAATAGAAAAATGATAAGTAAAAACATAACCTAAAAACAATCTAAAACTTCCCCAATAGATAACTTAATCTAAAGGCTACTAAAATATCAAATACATAAAAAAATATATAAAAGAAACTACACAATTAAAATGTACAAATAAAAATGATGATAACAATTCTTAAAAATAATATTTATTTTATTAAAACAAGCAATTAAGTGGTAAGAATGCGGTAGTTTAAGGAAAAAAGACGTGGCGCAATCATCGACACACGCTGCTCCCAGAATATTCCACCACCTTTCTGACAATATAGGAATCTAATTTGTAAAGGCCAGGACTAATATTAAGAACATAATCAAAATTATTCTTGATCACACTCGATTCAATTATATTTCTACTAACAAAAAATTTACTAAAAATTAATTCTGAGGCATTTTTCCAGTCAATGGGATGGTTAGTATCTCTTACGTGAATGAAAATGGCGTTAGATTCCTGACCGGTTCTTATGCTGTATTTATGCTGCTTAATGCGTAATTCTAGGGTCTTGCCAGTTTGACCAATGTAAAATTTATTACATAATGTGCATAGAATTTTATATACACAGCCCTCTCCATTTAAAGGAGAGTTTTTAATCAATATATTCTTAATTACATCTAAATTTCTGAAAGCGATATTTATGTTAAAAGTCCTCAGCAATTTCGACAGTTCAAGAAAATTTTCATTAAATGGTAATGCTAAGACGTTTTTAGTGGTATAAGGAGTCTTGTCTTTTACCTCGTAGAAGGTTTTCTTTGCCATTTTTAAGGATTTATCTATACAGTTCTTTGGATATTTTAAATAAAATTTTATATATTTTACTAATTTCATCACCAATGAACTCTGGGCTACAAATTCGTAAGCATCTTAGGAACAAAGTAGAAAAAACGGTTCGTTTTACGTTAATGTGATGAGCCGAATAATACTGCATATAGGAACAATTGTTGAATTGTTGAAATGTCCATTTCTTATATGGAAAAAGACCTCAGACCGGAATTTTAGCTAAATCCATTAATATTTAAGGGTGGCGCTAGTTTGAAGAAATTTGCCACCCCAAACTGTATAATGACACTAAGGCTCCGAGTTGCGCCAACTCTAAACTCTAAATCGCACAAATCGATCCAGTT